>VDFB02390557.1:39602-67294 GCA_007258455.2 Sequoia sempervirens | reverse complement strand
CTTCATTTGTCCATTTGGATTTTTGTACTCAATGGCCTTTGACATTTGATTTTGGACTTTAGACTTGTAAGGCTTTTGTCGTTGTTGGTTCCAATTAAGGGAATGATGTTTTATGGTGTGGATGGAAGGAGTGTTGGAAGCAACCTTATGACAAGTACTACTCATGGCCCCCATTTTGATGTTTGTATTGGATAAAGTGTCCCCTAATATCATGGAGGTATCACTAACACTATTTGATTTCTTGATTGAAGAATAGCCAAGACCTTGATGTCTAGGATTTTCATAAAACTGTATTGGTTCCCGATTGCCTTGCTCATGTATGCCTAGTCCTCTTCCTTGATACTGCATGCTTTGACATATTCTCTTTGCAATGGGGTATTTGTTTTTTGAAAACAAGATGCGAACCCATCATTATGTTTGTGGAAACTAATGATTGGAATTTCTCATCTTTAAGAAAGCCTGCTTTGACAAAGGTGGATGATCCTAGTTGGTAGGATATTTTGGCTTTATCATTTGTCATGCTTGTGTATTCTTGGTCCTTTAAGATGTCAATTTGATCAATGATATCTTTTGTGCCTTCGTATTTGACTTGGTCAATGATAGCTTCCTTGTGTTCTTCTTGATCCATAGTAGCCTTTTTATGTTCTTGAATGTTGTCCATGTCATTTGTTTGATTATCTATGTGTCCCAAGGAGGCAAGTGTCTCATTTTGGGAAATGGAGGTGTTTGGAGTTTGGATAGGATTGACTTCAAATGTTTGATCATGGATAGTTAAAAGGTCAATAATCAGATCACTTTGGGTGTCTTGTTCAATGGTAGGATCTTGATCAAAGATAGGTTTGTCTTGGCTGACATGATTGGGAATGGGATCTTGATCATGGATAGGTGAATTTTGGATGCCATGATTATCTAGAATGATTTCGTGGATGGACTTAAGGATAGGATCATGGGATGAACTACTTTGATCTTGACATGAAAGTGAAGCTATGATGTCATGCTTTGGACTTTCCTTTTGACATGTATCCTCAAGTTTAGGCATTCAGATGTGATTTTGAAGACCATGACTAGATGTATTTTCATGATTAGATGTAGATTGAGATGAAATGGTTTGAAATGAATTAGTGGATGATGAACTAGGATAGGATGTGAAGTCTTGGAATGGATTAGTGGAAGGTCGGTTTCCCTTGTCAAGGTTAGGATAAGGGTGATAAGTGGACTCAATATGATAGGTATGTATGATGGCTAAAGATGGTAGGTAAGATGCAAATGATATGACATGAAAATGATAGGTTGGATAGATAAGACATTGTGCCCCAAGTGTAAGTGACATAGGAGATCACGTCAGGTTCACCACAATGTATATGAAATTTTTGGATAAAATAAAAATGATAAAAAAAATAACATGCATTACCTAATCCAAATCTTCAATACCTCAAATAGATGCAATGATGGATGAATTATTCCATTGACTTGATATGTTGGTTGCTCAATTCAGCAGCATAACATTAAGATGGAGATGCTAGATGAATGATGATAGATAGAAATGGATGAATGATTCAAGAATGATTTTGGTAGCATAAGGATACTTGAAGAATCAATCCCCCTAATGGCTTATGAGAGGGTTGATTTATAGGAAAAGTCTGATTTGGATTGATGGTTGAGATTGGATGTCAATAAGATGTCTTAATCAATGGCCAAGATTGAAATTTGAGGTATGAAATAGGGTTAGGGATAAATTAGGGAAAATGATAAGGATGAAGGGTTGAGATTGAATTATAAGATAATTCAATCAAGGTCTAGGATTAAATGAGATGTCAAGAGATAACATTTGATGTGGAAGATAAGATTGGCATGGATAAAGAGGTGATATAAGAAATTAAATAATAAAAATTATTTAATTTAGGTGGCCAATGAATAATTAAATAATTATAGAGGAATGTGACAAAACGAATCATTTTAATTATTTAATTCAAAATTCAAGAGAGTGGACCAAATTAAATAAATAAAATTTATTTAATTTGGGAGAGAAAAGGCTGATGGATAATTAAATAATTAAAATAATTATTTAATTAGAGTGGAAAGTGGACAAAAAATTAAATAAATAAGAATTTATTTAATTTTAGAAAGAAGAGGATTTAATTAGTGACGTAATTAAATAAATACAATTTATTTAATTAATCAAGGAGGAATAAAGATAAAAAATGAATTAATTAAATAATTAAAATTATTTAATTAATAGAAGAATTATGACTTTAGAAAATAATTAAAATGATTTAATTATCAAAGACAAAAGGGGAAATGATGGAGAATTTAGAAATCGCAAGCCTGGGACAATTTTTAGTGTCTACAATTGTCAAGAGCATTCAAGAGCAGATTTATCAGTCATTTGTTGCAACAATCAATATCCTAACATCATGTTCAAGTCTATGTGTGTTAATGTCATCTTGTGAAGGATAATATGCATTGTTGATCCTAAAGCATCCAAGAATTTCAAGTATCTAAATCAATCAAGCAATCAAGATCAAGTTTCTTGGAGAGACATGTTTGAATTTACTCCTCTAAGGGAAGCCATTGAAGGGTGGTGAGTTGTAACAAGCATTGTTCATTCATCATTTACCTCCTTTTTCATTATCTTTTTATCAAGGTTTAATTACCAAACCGGGGTTTGACCAAGGCAAACCCCCGTATAAAAAAAAAAACAAATTTTCCTCTTTGTGTATGTGTAGATTACAGGTTGATGAAGAATTGAAAAGATCTTGAAGGAGGGATTTTTCATTGTTACACAAGTTTCCATCAATGTTGTCATGCCACATAAACTAAGTTACATAATTTATTTTTGACTTTCTGATAGTGGGACTTGTGTCAAACTAAAGCTAATATCCAACATTAGAGGATTATCAAAAGTTGTTTTAAAGCCCTAGACTAAGACCCATTCACCCAGGGGCAAATGAGTCCCTTTACACTCCTCAAAACAAGTTTTTGGTGATAGGTACATGTGTTCAAACCCTTCTCAAATCTACCTACAAAGTTCTGCAACAGTCTATATATTTTTGAGAATTTGTATTTTAGGTATTAGGTCTTATTGTCATTTAGTTTGAGAGCTTCAAATCATTTTAGTTTAGTTTTAAATCTTTCTTACTGTCTTAAGGACTGAGACCCAGGTTTGATTGACTCACGATTAAGGTTGAAAGTCAAGTCTACACCTTGTGATATCTTTCCTAATGAAATCCATGTGGAAAGGTACCTATTAAGATCCCTAAGGTTTTGTGAACACTCACAATCATAAAAATTTTGGGGATCCCTTTTCTAACCATTTCACTAGGAAAGACCACTTTCCCCTTCCATTCATTGACCAAGTACTAGATTCATTAGTATGAAAGTAGTACTTTTCCTTTTTGGATGGGTTTAGTGGATACAATTAGATTAAGTTATCCTTAGAAGTCCAAGAGAAGACAATATTCATATGCCCTTGGGGAACATATGCTTACTTTGTCTTGCCATTTGGGCTATGCAATGCACCTGTCACCTTCCAAAGGGTAGTACTGAGCATATTCTCAGACTTTTCTCATGATTCCATGGACGTTTACATGGATGATTTCAAAACTTATGGGAATACCTATGAAGAAGTACTTTCCAATTTAGATAAAGTACTACAAAGATGTCAAGGTCACCACTTGTCCCTGAGTCATGAGAAATACTTCATAATGATGATCAAGGGAGTAATCTTGGGAAATTTTATGTTCAATAAGGGAATCCAAGTAGACCCCCAAAAAATTAAGGTAATATCAACACTGCTTGTACCTTAGAAACAAAAGGATGTTAGAAGCTTCCTTGGCCATGTTGGGTACTATAGGAGATTCATAGAATATTTTAGTAAACTTGAAACACCACTATAATTTGTCTTATTGTTTAAAGATGTAGTGTTTGAATAGACACCTGCTTGTCAACATGCCTTTTGAAGCTTTCAAGGAAGAACTAACCAAGACCCCTATTTTGAGAGGGTCAAATTGGAATTTACCTTTCCATATCCATACAAATGCTTCTAATTTTATAATAGGAGCTGTAATAGGATAGAAGGAAGGAAATATTGAGTATGCCATTTATTATATTAGTAAAAATATTTAGGGAAAGAACTCAACTATACAATAATTGAAAAGAAGATGTTATTAGTGGTTTATACAATCAAAAAATTTAGACACTACATTATAGGTATTTTATATTCATACATATTGTCCATATAACAATAAGGTGCCTAATGACTAGTATTTTGTGGTAGGTTTGTGAGATGGTTACTAATACTTAAGGAATTTGATATTACTATTATAGACAAGCTCGGGAAAGCTAAAGTAATAGTAGAATTCCTCTCTAGACTACCAACCAAACTAGAAGATTTTGTAGATGATTCATTTCTAGATGAATGCCTATTTTCTCTCTCTGCATACACCTTGGTATGCAAAAATAGCCAACAATCTGGTAGCAGGGAAAACACCACCACATCTCTCAACAAAGGAGAAGAGGTAATTAGTTCAGAAAAGTTTTCCTTACTCATGGATAGCTAGATATTTATTCTACACAGGGCATAACAATATAACGAGAAGATGCATCTGAGAAGATGAAGTATATGATATCCTCAAAGCATGCCATGATGAACCTTGTGGGGGACACTTTACAACAAAGAGTACAACTCCTAAGATTTTGAATATTGTCTATTATTAGCCAAAAATTTATAAAGATGCAGTCAAATGCACAAGGAGTTGTAATAAATGTCAGAGAATAGGAAGGCCAACAAAAACAAATGAAATGTCATTACAACCACAACTAGTAATAACACCTTTTGATAAATGGGGACTAGATTTTATTAGTCCCATCTCCCCAACATCAAATAAAAAAGAATAAACACTAGTTTATACTAATTACCTTGTAAATGGGTGGAGGTCAAATCCTTGCAATTTGCAAGGGATGGGAATGTGGAAAAGTTTCTCTATGAAGATATATTCACAAGATATGGTGTTCCTAGAGAAATTATCACAAACCAAGGTCCACAATTTACATCAGATCTGATCACAAAAATAGTGCAAGAATATGAGATTAGACATAAAAATTCTACACCTTATCACCCTCAAGAAAATGGTCAAGTGGAAGTCACTAACAGAGAAATTGAAAACATCCTCACAAAAATAGTGAAACTCCATTGGAAGGATTGGGAAACCAGGTTACCTAAAGCAGTTTGGGCTTACAAGATAACCTAGAAGACAACAAAAAGATTTACACCATATGAATTGGTGTATGGTAAAAAGGAAGTGCTTCCAATAGAATTTGAATACAAAACTCTGAGAACAACAATAAAATTGGGCACAAATTTATCAATAACACAAAATGAGAGGTTTCATAACCTTGATGCCTTGATGAAATAAGAATGGAAGCAATACACCATTCTAAAATCATCCAAAAGTAAAGGATGCATTGGCATGACCAGTTTATTGAGACCAAATAATTTAGTGCAAGTGATTGGGCTTTACTTTATGATTCAAGGTACAAAGATTACAAGCAAAAACTACATACCTAATGGCTTGGGCCATATGAAATAAAAATAGTCTTTCCAAATGGAGTAACTTATAAATAATTGATGATGTATGGTTTTAATTATTAGTTAATGGCCATAGGTTAAAGCTCTATAAATGGAAATTATAGAAGGATGACTTCCTTTTATCACTACAACATCAATTTGAGACAGAGATACAAACTTCATTAATAACAAGTAGTTCATTAGAAATATAAGTCAATGAGTTACACAAATTTCCCATTATCGTTTCACAACTATAATTCTATCACACATCTCACCTACATACACTACATAGGTGGAATTTGACAATCTTTATTTTTTAAACCAGTGGTAGAAGAAGAAGAGACCTGTAACATCACACCCCTAGGAGACAAAACTATAGAAGGGACCTATTACTACATGATACTATAGAACTTTCCTATTTTTCATTACATATACACCCATATTCATTGCATATCCATCATTTCATCCACACACGTAGAAATACACATTTCACTTTATTGCATGTAGCCTATTCCTTCCATCAACATGTACCCATCACATCACCTTTTGGATTCTATTGTACCTACAATAAATTTCACTTCACCCATAGCATACTTTGTGCAACCTTTTCATTCATTGCTCCAACACCATTTCCACATGTCACACACATACTGCCTTACACTTCAAACCATAATTGCACATAGTTCATAACAATCATGGCATGCTATTTCAAATCAAGTTGTAGGCAGCATTGAATTACTTTTCATGAGTTATATTTCAATTCAAATAATGCCTATAGGTACTCTTCGTATTAACTATCATAATTATCATTGAAGATTACTAATTTTATGAATATTTATCATTCATATGTGCATGTCAATCTCATGTTTAAATTTCCATTACTTCTAATTTAAGACTCCACCCAATCCATGCATACTAAGTGAGGACACTTTGTAACTTTAGTTGGGGGAGGGGTATTCAAGGCTATATTCCTTAGCTTTTTTAATTTTCAAACTTTCTACCATTTCATTTTTTGCCATTATCAAGAAACTGAGAGTTTAGAGAAGAGAGAAAAGTGTTCAACAATAGAATCTGAACTACAATTAAGTAATATTGCATACAACATAGTAGAAGCCATATAATTGGGGTGACAATAAAAATAGAGCAGAGCAAAACTAGTGAGTGATTGTGGATTGAAGCATTGCAATGGGAGGTGACATTATGAGAAGGGAACCTTGATAGAAAATAGTTTGCTACTGAAAGACAAATAATGCATGCCTATCTTCTAGCAAGCTAGCTGGTTAGATTACTTCTTGAGACTTATAAAATTTAATGAAATGATGACCCAGTAATTTGCTAGTACCTTATGAAATGATAAAGCATTTGCCAAGGGTTTAAGAGTAGACACATTAGAAGCTACTGTAGTATCAATACTTCCAAGGGTGAGATAAGAGTTTCTAGTAAGAGAAGATTCCATCACAACTAGGAATGAATTCTCTTTGCCAGGAGAAAACTTAGACTCTTCTTCAAGGTACAAAATGCTTATCCTTACCCTAGATTTGGACCTCTGTAGCCACTTATATTGTTAGGTACTTAACATGTGATGAAATATAGTTGTTGTATATAGTTCATTTTAAATTACTAATTCATTTATGCCATGGAAGGCATGTGAATGTTCCCAATTTTCTATACAATTTATTGAAATGTCTGTTTTCAAAGTACAAAAGAAAAATGAATTAGTCAACACTATCAATTTTTTTTTTAGTTACTTTGTTGGTGAAAAGGAGCCTTAGGGTTCAATTTCCTAATGTGTCTTGGGAGGATTTTCTAAATTGCAACAATATCAACATCATTCAATTACCTAATGAAGAAAATATGGGTTAGGAACAAGAAATAGAAGAACCTTCCATGGTTGCTCCTGAGGGAGAAATAACCTTTGGTTCCCCTACTACAACACCTACCTGCAAAATGGAGGAACCAAAAGTGCAGGGTCTGCAATAAACACAACTTGCAACCTCTGTTGAGTAGCCTGCAACTGAAACAATTTGAAAACCCAAGTTTCTAGTAAGAGGCCACCAAAAGAAAAGAAAAGAAAGAGTGAGGCTTCTACTTAATCACCTGCAAAGGGGAAGATGAAGCTCACACAATATAGGAGGTGATCACATCACCTAAGGAAGAAGGGGCCAATGAGAGAAATAAAAAAGAAAAAAAGATGTTGTAATGATAGAAACAAATATAGACTTAGAGGGAAATTCCCCCGATGATGAAGTAAAAACACCAATTGTAAAACTATTGTATTTTACTTGCACTTCTGACTCTGACTCAAAAGATATTTTTATTTCTAAAAAGATGATAAGAAGATCTCTGAAGAGCCCTATCTTATAAGGGTTTGATTATACAGGTGAGATGGGAGAAGAACATTTTTTGGAAAAAAGATGAATTTTTCTTAGAAGAAAGGAATACAAATAAAGAGATGCAAGAAGCCTTACAAAAGATTAAAAAATTAGAGGATTATTGAAAACATATCAACATAAAGACAATAAGAGGGATGTAGGAATCAGGGAGTTGGAAGAAAGACTCCATAAATTTAAGCATGGGTCAAAACTAGAAATATTGGCACAACTTGCCATGCTAGAAATAGAAGGAAAAGATCTAGTGTCACAGAGCTCAAGTGGACACATAAAGACCCCCAATAGACCAATTGTTGTGTCATTAGGTGTTGAATTATGGAAGAGAACACAAGAATTCTCCCAAAAAGAAAAATAATGGGAAAGGGAGAAAGCTAAAATGATATCTAATCATACTAGAGCACTTGAGAAGCAAGAAAAAAAGGTGCAATTTTGAAAGTAATAATTGAAGAACTGACAGATAGAACATGTAAATAATGAATGCAGACCACCCCCCCACCCACAACAGCCCCCCCACCTAGGGCCCACCTCTATATCCTCCCACCCCCGACCACTTTCCAAGGTTTATGCTTTGTTTTTGTAGGAATTTCTTTTATGTTTTCAGTTTAGTCAGATGATTAGTGACCTACCTATTGCCATGAACATGAAGTCAAATATGTTGTTCTTTTAGAAAAAAATGCATGGAACACATTGATGTTTGTAGGGGATCTCCAAATAAGGGATTTAGCCTCTTATGTCAGAAATAAGAACCAAAGGGGGAAACTTCTATAGAAATATCATGAGAAAAATAAATCTATCCTTTTACAACTAAGGAAGGAGGTAGTGGACTCAAATGCAGTGATAGATCAATGGTTATATCTCTTAGATCATAGGGGAGTTGGAAAAAAGATAATGGAATGTATACAACAAGATCATAAAATAATGAAGGAACTAGAAATAGGTACCACCAGTGAAGCCTTTAATTTTTTTTAGAGAAGATGGGATGAGCTTACACCAGAACTCAAGAGAAAGGAACCACACTATATTTACAATTATGCAACCATAATTCATAGGTCTCATAAATATATTTTAATTGCAATGAGAAATGGAGTTACTTGGTTCCCACATATATTACATTCTCCTATCCTCCTATTTCCTATACCACATTGGATAGGGAGGAAATGAGGGGAAGAAGAAGCAACAAAAAATAAAAGATTAGCAAAGCTCTCAAATTAGAAAGGCTACTACCTGAATCAGGGAAAAGGAGTAAACTATGTGGTATATTTAAGAGAGATGGCCCTACAATATAACCTTCAACCCTAAAAATTTCTTGAGGACAAGCAATGGATTAGTTGGGGGAAATGATGGGTCCAATTAATGGCTAGTTTTTTTTACTATTTTATGCTTTTGTACTTTCATTTTCTAAGTTTCATAGACATTCTTAAGACTTCATATCTTTTATATTCCTTTCATACACTTTAAAGCAGACTTAAGTATGTGGAAATAGAAATATTATATGTTGACATATGTATGTGTGAATGCATGAATATCTATGGAATTTAGTATGATTCTATGATTAAACTATGTTTGTTAATGATGTGGATGCCTTAGGGATGAAGCTAACATCTTCCAACCCATAACATGTATAAGGATTACAGACGGTTGTAGGGGAGAGGTTGAAATAGAAAAGTGCAATATTTCCAAAAGAGAACGAAGGTGATAATTTAATGATCACTTGTAAGTTACCACATCACATTCTTGTTCATTGAATAAGACTATTTGGAGGAGAAGAAGTCTGTTCAAACTAACTCATGACATGACTGTCCTTAGGAAAATTTCTTTGTAATGATAGTTAACCGTTAGGCACAGAGTCCTAAATCGGTTTTTCTAATCCTACTTCATAATTATTACTTTTTTTAAAGACTAATTACTCTGCCTATCTTTAAGGGAGAGTGGATAAATACTTTGTTGATAATTGTTGATATCCTATATAGTGGGATCTATTGTTGAGGAGTAAATCTAGTTTCTAGTAGTTGTTGATAATTGTTTCAAGTTGTTGGTTGTTTTATTGTTACTAGTTACAACAAAGATATGTGTTATTGAATAAGAAATCTTCAACAAATTCTTGTCATATTGTATGTAAGAGTTCATAGTTTTATGTAGTAAAGAGAATTAGTTGATTTTATGAATTGCTGAGTCAAGTAAGTAGGTGTTGATAACTTCTATGGAAGCATACACTCAAGCAAGGCCCACTTGAGGTACTACTAATCCACTTCATTTCTTGTTATTAGATTAATTGATGTGTTGTTGAATTTAGTTAAGGTAGTTTCCAATTATATACATGTGTTGAGCCAACTCTAGTTCATCATGCTCAAAATGAAGAACCCCAATGGTGTTTAACAATTCAATGGGTACTTCTTCTCTACTCTTCTTCAAAAGAGACTTTGTTGTATTAAGAGAATCTAAGGATTTACTGGGGTCTGTCGATATTAATAACTCACCCATCTTGATAAATGCATGGGCATCACATGGATCTATGCAAGTTGCCTTTCTTAAAATTTCCAAATCCTTCTCTACCTTCCCTTGCTGAGCATATATATGGCCTATAGATTTTAAGCTCTCATAGTTCTCAGGGTGCACCTCTAGCTTTTCAAAATTTGAGAGAGAACTCTTAAGATCTCCCAGCTTCAATTGAACCTATCCAAAAAATCCTGTGGCCTTTGGCTTTCCTTGACTGATGCCATGCAGTAGCGGCCAATGGTGTCATAATCAACTTTACTATGATAAGATCATGCAAGATTATAATATGAATGAGATTTGATGAGAGGGTGGTCAATTGAAACAAGAGTTGTCTCAGTCAACTGTTCCACAAAAAAATGCTGCCCTATGAAGAAAAAATGGTTTGCTAAATGATTCAATGCCATTGCACAGTACATGTATAATTCAAAGGCTCTACGCATCTTTTCCATTCCTTCATGAGCATTACCTTTTTCACTAATTGTGAGAATTCTATAATAAAAAAACGCACAAAACTAACCACATAGATTTTTCCCCATTTCAAATAGAAAAATTGTCAAAAAAAATGTGTTTAAAACCTACAAAAAAATGCAAATAAAATCACATTGATTTTCGTACCCAAAAAAAACCATGAGACCATAGCTTGTTGCTTACTATTATGCTTTGATAGATTTTTTCCAAGCATCCATAGCTTGTTTAAAATCACCTATTTTAGGCTTCTAGCCATAGCAACAAGGTAGCAAACTGTTTGATAAAATGCTTTGATAAACATGTATGAAAAATGTGGTAGCATAGACAAGGCAATGAAATTTGGAAAAAATGCCTCAAAGAAATGTGGTCTCATGGTGATGGAATTCCATGACGAATTCCATGACAAGCGAATTGTTATGGATTGTCATGGAATTCCATCACCATGAGACCACATTTCTTTGAGGCATTTTTTCAACCAGTTCACTGCCTTGTCTATGCTATTGCTTACTATTATGCTTTGATAGATTTTTTCCAAGCATCCATAGCTTGTTCAAAAGAACTTGTTTTAGGCTTTTAGCCATAGCAACAAGACAATGAACTATTTGATAAAATGCTTTGGTAGACAATATGTATGAAAAATGTGGTAGCATAAACAAGGAAGTGAACTGTTTGAAAAAATGCCTCAAAGAAATGTGGTCTCATGGAATTCCATGACAAGCAAATGCAATTGGCAACTGCTCCTAGTTATTAGTTATGCAATGTGAAGTAATTGCATAACTACTTAGGTTGACTTTGTAAGAACTATATTGTATTTGAAATTTTGTCATTTATCAACATCTAGTTATTAGTTATGCAATGTGAAGTAATGCTTTGAGTTTGAAAGATGTGCAATGCAATGCAATCAGCAATGCAGATGATTATGATGATGTTTTGTCACCTTAACTAGCTTGTCACCTTAAGAGGTTATCTTGTCACCTAAACTTTGGTTATATGTATGGTGTAATTTTGTATTGAATGTAATTCATTCTTCTTAGTTTTCTTACTTTGGTTGAAATTAATTTTGTTTAGTTAGAATATAATTTCTTATATGTCCTATATGTTTTCTAGATGCTAGACTTTTCTTGTATGTCCTAGATTATAGCTTTAGTTTGTAATACAACTTCTAGCCTTCACATGCATTGAATATGCTTGTGTGAAGGAAACAATAATGAACATTTGTGAGTTAATAATACATATAGATATCTTAACATTAGGTAAACTAAGCCTCCTCATTACAAACAAAGAAATGATCTCTTAGGTCTGAATGGTACTGAAAACTAAAACTAAGAGACTGCAAAATTAGAAAATTGTTCAATCTTTCCAATAAAATGATATCTAAAATATTGCATTCATAATATACCCCTATATTCCCACCTAAAATACATAAAAAAAATACAATACTGTAATTCGAGACCACAAATTATTATATCATACACAATATTATGAACACATAATTGATACCAATAACTAATATACCCCTATATTCCCACCTAAAATACATAAAAAATCCAATCATACACAATATTATCAACAAATAATTGAGACCAGAATTTGAGCACCATATTAAATATTCTTCTCCATTGGTTGCTTCAAATAGATATTACAATATAACAAAAGTCTCCTCATATATGTTTCTATAAATGTCTATGATGATGATATCAAAATTCAGTCTTGGTTTCTCTTTTATAAGAGAAGCAACAAGCTTCAAACTATTAAAAAATATGGCATCTTTTCAAAATTCATGCCTCTTCGTATAAACTAAACATTCATTTTTCTTAAAACATAATTAAGAGAAAGTAGATAACTAATGAAGTCCTCAACACTCGTGACACAATAGTCCATTAATCTCCGTAAGACACCTGTGATCACTGAAGATCTGTTCAAGGTCCTTTCTGCATATTAGTGTATTTGAATATCTGGTTCTTCCACTATGACAACCCCAAGGCCTACTATTCGGGAGGACCCAAATACTTCTGCTCCCACTCATACATTGTATAATCATGTGGCCATTTGTATTCTTGAATTTTCAATATATTTGCAAGGTGAATCTTCCATCGGTTATCTAGTAACACCCTGCCATCCATGATAAACTTAGAATATCCAACATCCAAGGCTATTACTCCATCCATGATTAAGTCGAACCTGTCAAGACTCAACTCACCATCCTTTTGTATGTGAGTGACGCAATTTGGAACAATCTGGCCAAATTCACTCTGTTATTCATTGAGGTCCTTCAATTGGTCATCATCTTTCAATATTTTTGGCACAAACCACTGTTTCAAAGTATGAAATGAATCTATTCTTGTTCTGATCTTTGGTCCTCTCCTTGTATATATTGGAATTCATCTATAACTATTTTGGCCATCTACTCTATAGGTTTTAATGTTGCAAGAGCCTAATGAGCACACAGTTATACTGAGAGGGGGGTGAATCAATATAACATAACTTTTAGGTCAATTTAAAACTTTATCAATCACTATAACACCATTCACTCAACATCAATAATTATGCACATAAGAAGAACACAATAACATTGATATTTATGTGGAAACCCTTGTAGGAGAAAACCACGGTACAAATAATGTACTTTATATATTTATGTGAATTACAATTATTGTAGGCACCAACCTACTAGAGGCACCAACCTACAAGAAGCACCAACTCCCTCAATTTGTAGGCACCAACCTACACTTGCCAAGCACCAACTTAGCAAAAGATAATAACTTCAAGAACAATGTTCCACCTTCAATGTTACTTCTTCAACTGATGGACAATTTTGCTCAAATATGTTTCTTAAACTTGCACCAGGTTTTCTATAAAGATTTTTCTTCTATACATTCATCATATGCACATCTTCTCCTCAAAATTTTGCTATAAGGCTACTCATAAGTTGGCTATGATGTTGCACATAAATCCTCTATAAAATCTGCATATATCTTTCTTCAAAATATTCTCATAAAACTTCCTTGTGATTGTATAATATACCAATCAATTCTCCAAACTTTTCTCTTTAATGGATATCTTGCTCAAAGGGTCTTCATGAAGTCTTCACAAGTCTGCTCTATTCTCAAATTTTCTTATATAATTTCTCAAATATGCTTCATGAATCTGTCCAATCTTCTTTAAAATTCTGTTTTGAATCTATTTATTCATTCTCTACAAATATGCTCACAAGGTCTTCTCTAGATCTGTCATAAATCTCTTCTCAATATTTCTGCAAGATATTCTTCCATACTAGAATATTATTTTTGTATACTTCCTCTTAAAACCTCATATGCTGATCTGAGTGTGTCTTATAGATAAATCTTTTTATTTCCAATCAATTATACCTCTTCACCCATGAGGTGCATCTATTCCCCTTTATTAATTATTCTGTTCTTTACATTATCACTGATTTTAATATATATCTCTGCTTGTATCATACAATATTTCATTGAATTACACCCATTACATATATATATTTTTGCTCCTTTTTATATAGTCATGCTCTCTCTTTCCTTTCCAAAACTAAATTAAATTTTGGATATATATTGATGTCTTTGTATCAAGAGATACAACCTTTGAAAATAATGTGCCTTTTGACCAGATTGCACCTTTTAGTCTCTTTAAAATTTGATATTATTATCTTTAAAAGAAATTGCACCTTTTCACTTTTAAATATTAATTTTCCTTTTTAAAAGATAATCACACCCTTTCATTTATTGTTTGTACCATTCCAAGGATGAATCATATAACTTTAATTGCTTCCTTATTAAGTTCCCATTCATAGCAAAACATAACCGCTGCCTTAATAAACTTGAGTGATGCCATCTTTTGTCATATATAACTTTTGTCATTTTCTTAATTTTTCCTTTTGTGACTTTTTCTTTTTCTGATTTGTCTTGTCCTATTTTTTTGTCTTATACATTCTTTATTGCACATTTAAAATCTTCGCTTTCTTCACTAGTCATTGCTTCTTAGGAAATGGGATTATTGCCTAGTTAAATATATCAATCATTGTACATGTATAGATGAATCGTTGCATAATCATTAATCCTTTCCAAAATTTAGAATTTGGATTAATGAGGTTGATTACTTTTGTGGCTTAATGACTGTATAATCTAAAGATGTATCTATTAAATTTGCACATAATATTCTTCATAAGGTTGGTCTAAAATAATATCAAACTCCTCATGATTGATGAAGACGTGCTACTCCTTATCATTGATGATAATATCAAACTCCTTATCATTGATGAAGATGTGCTATGTTCATTGATTACTTCTTTAAGAACTTGATGAATCTGATTCAACATAAAATCTAAAAAATCCTCTTTTATATTTGCTTCTTATGTCTTCATTCAAATCATACGATGTATACACAAGAGTCTGGATACATCGGTATTAAATCTAGATGTTATTTCTTCTAAAATATGTTATCTTCAGTCATGTTGTTCATGATTACTTGACATCAATGGCAAAATTTCCAATAGAGCCTCAATACTCCTTTGTAAGATTATGCACAAGGTTATCAATGTGCGGTGTATGGGCTGCCAATTCTTAAAAAGGGGATTAGTATGGGTACATGTGTTTTCATATGATCCATTGCTTGTGTCAATGAGCTGTAGCAATCATACACACTTTCCAACTTATCCACAATTAGCTTTATCCTATGTTCAAGGACTTCTCTAAAACATTGCAGATTTGTTTTTTCACTCCTTCCTTACCCTCATTGTTGGCTTTCTTTAACTCTTCAATCTCCTATCTAAGAATGCTCACTTGTTTAGTGGAAGCACTTTCTATATCAACTGCTGGAGTAGGAGGAGGCTGGTATAACATTATTTCCTTGTTTTGTGAGGGGCCTACTCCTTTCAATTGTTCCTTCAACTTCACATTTTCCATGAACAACTTATTGACTTCATCATTTAAATTTTTTTATTCCTTTTTATACTCTCCCAATCTAGCTTCCATCTCCTTAACTGTAGCTCAGATGAACATATTTTAATGCATTTTCATGGTTGTAGCTTCTAGAGGAGATGTATCCTTTAATGTTTTCACCATAGCTATCCCTTTCATTTCCTGCACTACATCTAGTAACCTTGGTTTTTGTGTACTCTTTTGTTTGGCCCAAAATGCCAAGGTTTCAATCTTAGGGTTATACCTTGTGCCACTTACCCCTTCATCTAAGTCAAACTCAACAATCAACATTGGGTCTTCCTGTATTCTCACTTGATCAAGTAATTTTTTTTTCTTTACTTCCATACTAGGGATAATAAATATATTACTTTTCAAAATCATCTCTTTAGCCTCTTGTGGGTTGACATCAATATTATTAATCCTTAATTCATTAAAAGTTTGGGCTACTATCTGGTCATGTTGGGATTCCTCAACTCCCATCCTATTTATTTCAACTCTCACTTCAAACTCTCTCATTTTCATCGTATAATCCAAAAGTCTTTAAATTCAGGGGTTTTGATAAATTCATCATCTTCCAAGAACTTGAGAGTTGCAACTACCCTCTCATCCTCATTCATTTCTCTTTCTCCTTGTACCTCAATATCGGCTCTAGCTTCAGGCCTGTGGTCTTTAGTTTCAAGCATAGGTTGGTCCACTTCAACATCATCATTCAAATGTCTTAACACATTAACTGCTTCTTTTGTATCTCCAACCTCCTCACTTATTTCATAGGAAACAAGTGGGTCTATCTCTTGTGTCTTTTTTTTTTAGAAGGTGATTGTTTAGGAGGTGATCTTGGAGAAGCATGACATACTGAAACAGTATCTGGAGTTGGTTTTGTAATTACAATATCACTCGGCCTTTTGAGAGATAATTTGGCAGGTCTCCCTATCTCCTCTACAAACTTATCATATAATTCATGAAACTTATCAATCATCATATCAATCCTCTTGAGAGGATTTGCTTCCTCTACAAAATAACCCAAGAAATCATTGTGCTTCTTCTTTCTTTCTTCCTCAATCCTTTTCATAATTTACTATTTTCTCCTCCTCTCATATACCTCTTGAGGAGTGAAACAATTTCTAATTATATCTTCTTTATAATCAATCTGGTGAGTAACCATAGCCTTAGTAAGGATGGTGTGTCTTACAAAATTCATGTGACCCTTAGGGTCAAAAGCTATTTCCTTTCCAAACTCTAAAGATTACCTTGCTTTTAGATAATTCTGCAACTCTTCATGTGTATTAGATCTCACTGATAGTTCCCCACATGTTGTCAAATTGGGTAGAAATGTACCCTTCCTTTGTTTATGCATGACATCCTTTTCCATTCATAGAATCTACCACATGAACTCTAAAAAGGCTAATCGAAGGGGGACAAACTTTGGCAATATATGTGGGGCATGTGGGCATCCATAAATCCTAATTATTGTGATATCTGATAGAAAAAACCAATCATCGAAGTTATGAGTATGGCCTTGCTCAAGTTTCAAATCCAAAGTTCTTAATAGTTGTAGCACAATTGTGTGTAGTCTTGGTGGTGGGTGGCCAAGAACTCTCATAATTTTGTACACAAAGTCATCATGGAATATCATATAATTTGAATTCTTACATCTATTGTCTCACATATAACACCATTGTTGCATTGGCAGCAAATTCCCTTGCTGGTCAATCTTACCCAAACACATCCTTTTGGTCCATCTATCTTTATTCTGGTATAATATTAGGTGGCACAACAAAGAATATTTTCTGAATGTTATGGGGGCTCTATTTTTCCTGACTTGTAGAATCCTTCATGCAATGCTTTCTCAAGATATGAGGCAAAATCATATTCAATGTTTGTCTCAGGTTTTTGGATCTTCATAGCCATCATCATTAAACTAACTAGAATTCGCTCTTCTATATCTATCCCAAGTACTTGACAGAGAGCAAAGTAGGTTTTCTTGCAAATGGTTCAGTAGTAGAAGGGGATATAGGAATCACCCTATTGTTCACACCCCTTTTCATGTACATGGGGATTTCATCACTTCTATGGGTTCTCCTCAATATAGTATATTCTTCTTCACTTCTTCAAATAAATTTTAGTCAGGGCTTATTTGTTTAGGTCAAAACATTCAATGATGGCCACTTTAGTCAACACAACTAATGGTGAACCATCTAGAAATCTCACAGACCTAGTAACAAGATGATAAATCTAAGCCAATACTTTGATGAACTCTACATCTATAAAAATATTTGGGACAATTAACTTGGCCAAATCTAATGCCCATGGATTTGACACTAGAATCTTTCCCTTCCTTTTGTCATAAAAGTACCTGAACAATTCCCACCCAGAGATAAGGATAAGGGAATCTCTACAACCATGAGCCACATCCTTAAAAAAATTCTTAAATCCTCTCTCAATTGATTCAGGGAGTATATCCAGGATAGAATGTTGTAAGGACCTCTTTTTAACCTTAGATTCTTCCTTTTTAGTTTTAGGTTCTTTCTTCTTGGGCGGCATGATGTTTAACTATCTTACTTCTCCTATACTTCTGAAATACAGAATTCCAAACAATCTTGTACTTGTAAAACTTATTTCACAATGAGTTTCGTGCACTTACCTAGGTTACGATGGTTGCAAAGCTTAACCTCCTCGAACTCCCAGCTCCCCGCACAATAATTTTTACAAATGAGTGCAAAGAGAATGTCAAATTCTTGGTTTAATGGCTTTTGAGCTCAGTCGTGTAGACATTAATATCAACCTTATGCCAAATATTTTTCTCATAGTTTGAGTTTGAATATGCACCATTGATTTTACAAGATTGGAGGGGATTTTACAAGATTGGAGGGTTGATGTGATTCATGTATTTAATATCGCTATCTATAAATATTGTGGAATAGAGGGGTATACACCGCTATACCACATGCTTCTTTGCATTTCACCGTGGGGTAGCGAGATCCTTACCTCTATATCGCAAGCTTGACTTGTTTAACCCACAGTACTGCGGTTTACATTAGCAGTCACATATGGCTTACCACCATACTGCATGCTTCATCACATCCTTCCACAGTATAGTGGTTCATATCGCCCTACCACATGCCTTTATGATATTCCTCGCTATACTGCACCCTTCATTTTTCCTTCTCATGGTATGGCAATTTATGATGTATTTATATTCTCTCATACCACCCAACTGTGTCCTCATCATAATACTTCCGCAGTATGGTGGTAAATATCTTCATGTTGTCTGTTACACACCGCTAGCCCGCTAAGGGTTCATATTACTGTTGAGGGATCATGGTAAGGGACTGTTAAGGGATTTGGAATGTTTTTAGCTAGACATTTTTTTGCTTAAGTATATATGATGAATTTTTTTCTTTGTATAGGTCTTTCAGTGGCAATCAGACCTAAAAAATTTATATGTTTGTTTACAGTGGGGAGGCTCAGTCAATAATAAAAAGGAATATAAGGGTCAAAGCTCAGGTCATGGAGCTAGAGGTTAATTTTGATGATGGAACTACGCAAAATTTTTAAGGTTCTAACACACCTCATGATGAACTAGACTATGTTTTTCCTTCATCCTGCTTGTGTTGTGTTTTTATGAGTTATTTTCTTGTGAATTATCCCTAAGAAATTTTTTTCTGATACCTGTAATTATAAACATATTCTTGGTTTTTTATTGCAAATTCTTTTTAATTTGTAAATTGAATTCTATTTTAAGTTTCCATTTGTAGTTATCAATAGATTGGAAAGTCGACAGTTATCAACTTATGAACTGGATAAAGTTTTACTGATTCAAGTTTTTGATTTATACATTATTCTTTATTTGGGCTTCAAGAAATGAAGAGGAATATAAGGTGCAAATTAGCTGATAGTGATCATAATGTTGAAAATCTAGTGACAAAATATGAGCGCATGCGTACTGAAAAAGTGGCCAAGAATAATGAATGTTTATTGCATCTTGGTTTGACAAGCAGGAAAGTTGTAAATCCACTAAGTAGTATACTATTTGTTTAATAGTGTTTAATGAAATTTTATAGGCAAGATCTTTATGTATATAAGACATAATATGATATTTTTTTCTATTTTATAGGCAACAAAAAGAGTGCAAAGAAAATGCAGAGAAAAAACAAAAGGAAAGAAAAGATACAGTGTTGCCATCTCGTAGAAGTCGACGCTTTTATAATTCAACAAATGCAGTTGGTGAAAATAATAGTTGTGATGATGTGCAACCTAGTATAGCACATGGTGATGTGTAGCCTGATATAGCACATGGTGATGTGCAGCCTGATATAGCACATGATGATGTGCAACATTGTGATGATCTCTTAGCACAAAGGTTAAGAGAGATTATTAAACAACATTAGAGCAAAGGAACAATAGGTCTACATAAGATTTATTCAATATTAAAGGATGTGTTTGAAGTGAGATCTGTGAAGACCGATACTAATCTACCTACTCATGCCACACTTGATGTGGCCAAGGAACATAAAGTTTTGGTTAATACAAGTCATGAAGAGAGACTGCTAGTTGCATCTGATGTGCCTCAAAGTGCACCTGTTGCATCTAGATCTTTTGATGGTACTAGTAGATCAGCCAAAAATACTGGTAGTGGTAATTTAATAGAAGATGTGGATGCTTTTGTCAAAAGACAAAGATTGAGTCAAGATTTGTACAAATCTACAGAGAGGAATGCAAAAGAAATAAAATTAGAAGGCAAGAAGTCATTCTTGGTTGAGGTATCGAGAGATGGTGAGCCCATTGGGCCAAATGCTGCAAAGTGGGCCACCAAGTTGGGTGTAAGATGTAGGGCCATTTGGATATTTGCAAATCAAGTTTTGCAAAGCAAGATCCACGAGCTGTGAAAAATGTTATACAAAAAATGGAAAATGATTTTGAGACTACCGATGGAAAAATCTTTAGAAAATATTACAAGCAAAAGATGAGAATTTTGATAAACAATTATAGATACAGTTATAGAAAAAAATCATGGAGGGAAAAGAGAGTTTAGACTCCACTCTATCTCCCAAATAGTGGGAGGTATTGAGAGAAAGTATGCATTCCAAAGAATATTTGGCAAAGAGTAACAAAGGCAAGAGAGCAAGAGATAATGTGAGGGTTGGATATACATTTGGTCAAGGCGGGTTGCATGCCAAAATGGACAAATTTACAGTAAGTATATGGATTTTTGGTTCAATTTACATTGTATTATTTATTTTTATTTTTTATTGAACTGACTATATGTTGAAATTGACATTGTATTTTAGGTGGAAAACGGTAATAGAGAAGCAAGTGCAAAAGATATTGTCAATTATATGGTAGCACTAGATCCTAGTAAATCTAAGAGTAGGATGAAGTGGAAATCTAGTTCGTCAACAAAGATTTCACAACCATCTATTCAATGCCCAGTAGGAGCCTCTATAGATCATGTCAACTCAAATGAACTAGGGTACTAAAAGGTAATGAGTTGCATATTCAGTCTCACTCAGCAAGTTTCAGAGTTGGTTGCCTCCATTAACCCTATAGTTTTTTGCATGGAATGAGCATATTCAGATGAGGTAAGAGGCTCTATTGATATCATTTCTTCTTGTTTGGAAATTATATATACAAATGCCTCTTAATATGTAGATTATTGAAATTTGAGCATAGGAGTATCCAACCCAGTTTCTTTATTGTTGGAGTGATCTAGAAAATATTCTTTTGGACAAATTTATAGCTTAAATTCTTTACTTTTTTTTTTTTTGAAAACAAAGGGGTAAAAACTTTATTAGAAATCAGAAAAGAGCATTACAATAATAACCACGGGACCCAATCCCAGAAAACAAGGCGAAAACCCCACAACATAAAACAAAATCAACTATCCCCATGTATCCTCCTATCCTCTTTCAAGAACCGGTCTAAATCCAGATGCAGCTCAGGGTTAACTTGATCCCAATCCTCAACCTTCCAACCACTATCTTGCTCAGAGGCCCATTTGGCCAAGCAGTTAGCAGCACGATTCCACTCCCTTGGGATGTGAACAAAGGATGCCTCCTCCATCCGAGAACTAACTTGAAGAATCCGTTGAACCACCGAAGTCAACTGCCAATTTATATCAGATATCTTTCGCTCATTCAAGAGATTAATCAAAATCTGTGAATCAGCTTCACATATAACCTTTCTCCATCCCAAAGCAAGGGCCCTCTCCATAGCATGAAGCATTGCTAGACCCTCCATGAAGTTAACAGTCTTCACCCCCTCATGTATAGAGAATAGAAAAATCACCGAACCAGCTGAGTCCCTGCCAACCCCACCAATTCCAGCAGGCCCAGGATTTCCCCTAGAAGAACCATCGGTATTGATCTTTAAAAATCCATTGGGAGGAGGTAACCACCTTCCAACCCGTTGGACCCTCTTTTTCCCATGCCTACAGTTCCTAGAACTCACAAAAGATGAATGAATTTCTTGAAGACCTAGTCTGGCCACCAACTCAGCATCACCTCTCTCCAAGGGGAAAACCACATCACATTTAGCTAAAACAGACTCCTGCACCATTCCAAGCATACGCATCCAAACTTGTCGACCCACCAACTTCTGATCACAAAAAATTCTGCGGTTCCGCTCCAACCAAATCTGCCAAAGCAGAAAGGTAGGGCCCACGAACCAAACTTCCTGCAAAAAGGAAGCCATAGAAGGAGGTCTTCCCATACTATCCCAGAATTCAACCAAAGAGCACACATGAATACAAGGAAGCTTCCACACCTCCCACCACCAATGCCAAAGTTGCACAACAAAGGGGCACCGAAAGAACAAATGTGAAGAATCCTCTTCCGCTCCCCCACACAACACACAAATTGAAGGTCCTTGAAATCCCCGTTTACGAATGTTATCCCAGGTCAAGCACCTATTCCAAGCCAAAGTCCAAACAAAGCAGTTGCATTTAGGCCACGAGAGTTTATTCCACACCCTTTTCCACCAATGAACCTCTACCCCAGTTAGCTTTTGAGCCAATAACACCTGATAACCAGAAGCAACAGAGTAAACCCCCTTAGGATTATGGGTCCAAGCAAGAATATCTTCTTCCAGAAGAGAACTACAACTCCTACTATGAAGAATCTTGTGAAGCTCAGCACTTTCTTTCGCAAGTCCCAAATCTGGCCACTCTGCGGGATCCTTCCAATGAGCTACCTCCAACTGACCAAAAGAAGCAACAGACTTGAAGTCACTCACCCTAGCCCAGCCAGCCTCGAGAAATCTTTGGCACAAAGGAAGTAGATTGGGGAACTGAGAAGTAAGTGGAGGGAATCCATCCCAAGAATCCGACCAAAAGAGAGCTTCAGTTCCTCGTCTACAGATCCAAAATAAACCTTCCTTAATAAGCTTTGCACCCTTCTGAAGAGTATTCCAAATCACTGAACCTTTCCCCTCAAGAGGGTAACGAGGGAGATCCTTCTGTGGAATCCCTGGGAAATACTTATGAGATAATATCCTGGCCCACGGCTGATCCTGTTCCACACACCATCTCCAAAATAGCTTAGCAACCACAGCCACTCCAGATAACGCAGACTGTCGAAGACCAAGACCACCAAATTGCTTTGGGTTGCACACAACATCCCACCTAACCAGGCTCCACTTGGAAGAAGCCAAACTTCCCGCCCATAAGAACTGCCTTTCAAGAGAATCCAGCTCCCTCAGAAAACCCATCGGAGCCACCTGAAGCATACATCTGTAGGTAGGGAGAGCCTGCACCACCGACTTGAGAAGCTGAACCCGCCCCGCAAAAGACAACCATCTGTGGGTCCAATGATTAACTTTTGCACGGAGCTTATCAATAATATTCCGCCAAGAACCCTTGGGAAGATGGAGAACAGAAATTGGGAAACCCAGATAAGTCAAAGGGAGAACCCCTATCTGAAACCTTAAGATATTAGCAATTCTTCTCTGTATGGGGCTCGGCGTGTTGAAAAAGAATATGGAAGACTTCTCCTCATTAATCATTTGTCCTGAAGCAACAAGATATATGTCCAACACCTGCCTCAAGTTAGTAGCTTCCCTAACAGTAGCCATCCCCATCAGGGCAGTATCATCAACAAACTG
The DNA here is from genome assembly GCA_007258455.2 of Sequoia sempervirens. Classification (NCBI taxonomy): domain Eukaryota; kingdom Viridiplantae; phylum Streptophyta; class Pinopsida; order Cupressales; family Cupressaceae; genus Sequoia; species Sequoia sempervirens. Next base: position 43,343 of record VDFB02390557.1, on the reverse strand, counting down.
CAAATGAGATTGCGGAGGCAAGTCTCCACCCCATCGCCAACCTTGAATGATGCCTAGCTCCACCCTTCTTTTCAACAAACGACCAAGGCCTTCCACAAGAAGCAAAAAAAGATACGGAGAAAGAGGATCCCCTTGGCGCAAACCTCTAGAGGCACCAAAAAGTTTAGAATGATCTCCATTTATCAAAACTGAGAAGGAAACAGACGTGACACATCTCATGACCCATTGGATCCACTCCTCACCAAAACCAAAAGCAACAAGGATCTTCTACAAAAAAGACCATCTAACCCTGTCATAAGCCTTAGCCATATCCAGCTTAATGAACATAGCCTTCTCATGGGAGTTGTCCATGGAGTGGATGGTCTCCGTAGCAATGACAACCCCATCAAGAATCTGCTGACCTGCCACAAATCCACTCTGTTCCTCCGAAATCAACACTTTAAGCCACTTCTTCAGTCTCTCAGCCAATAACTTTGAGATGATTTTATAAGCCACATTGCAAAGAGAGATAGGCCGGAACTGAGATAACCTATCAGCCCCTTCACACTTGGGTATGAGAGCAAGGAAGGTGGAGTTCAAAGCACGAAGCATCTGTTTATTCCTTTGGGACTCAAGGACAACAGCCAGAAGATCCAACTTTATGATATCCCAGAATTCCTGAAAAAATTCAATCGAGAAACCATCGGGACCAGGAGCTTTACCCTTCTTCATCTGAAACACAATCCCCTCCAGCTCATCAAGAGAGATATCTTTCATCAAATACTCATTCACCTCCCTGGAGATCAACTGAGGAATACAAGAAAGAACCTGTGCTTCCTCAACAGAGCCCCCTTGTGAATCCTCCCTAAATAAAGTAGCAAAATACTGAGATGCCTCAGCAGAGATTTCTTGAAACGAGGCAAGACGTTCACCCCTATCATTCTCCAGAAAAGGAATGGAATTACCATGCCTCCTATCCTTCATAGAATTGAAGAAGAAGGCGGTGTTTTTATCACCTTCCTGTAACCATTCAACCCGGGCCTTTTGCTGCCAATAGATTTCTTCCCGCAATTCAAATTCCTCAACCACTTTCAAAGTCTTAGCCTCCTCCCTTAGAAGATCCTCAGAGGCCCCATTCTCACGAATCAACCGCGTAATATTATTCAACTCCTCCTGTGCGGCCACCTTAGCATGAAAGATATTACCAAAACATCGCCGATTCCACCTTTTAAGCTGATATTTGACAAACTGAAGAAGCTTGGAGAATGTGTACATTGCCGTACCAAAAGTTGGTCTACCAATCCGCCACCACTCAGCCACATACTCATGAAGAGTGGGATCCCGTAACCACATAAGCTGGAACTTGAATGAGGGAGACCGAGGCCCCCGTGCAGAGATAATACTAAGCTTAATAGGCCAATGATCAGACCCTCTCCAATCAAGAATTTCAGATCGAGTGGACCATAAGTTTCCAACCCAATAACAGGAAACCAAGAAACGATCTAGCCTCTCAGCAACACAACTCTCACCAATTCTCCTATTATTCCAAGTGAAGCGACCATTACTAGGTAGAACATCAATAAGATTTAATTCAGAAATGCTATCTCTGAATAACAGAGCAGAAGGCTCCAACCTAGGAATTCCACCTCTTTTCTCAGACAATTCCACAATAGCATTAAAATCGCCAGCCATAACCCATGGATGGTAAGGAGCTAAGCTACGAACAAAACGAAGATGGGACCATAGAAGTTGTTTACCTAGAAACTCAACAGGAGCATACACATTAGAGAGGAGAATACACTCACCAGTCTCATACCAAGAGGCGACAAGGGATATAGAGGATCTAGAGGACAGCCACCATAGGGGGAAAATCTTCTGAGGGTTCCAAAAGCAAGCCACCCCTCCAGAAGCACCAAGAGCCCCCACACACTGGCATTCACCATATTTCCACAGCTTAGGAGCCATGGCCAACATATTATCTATAGATAATTTAGTCTCCTGAAGAAAAAGAACATCCGGAGAATGATTCCTAACCAAATCACGAACAACTTTTTGTCGAGGGCCACTGTTCAAGCCCCTTACATTCCATGAGAGAACAATCATTTCTGGGGGCATGAAAAATGTGAATCCAGAGTCTTGACTGACCCTGACTCCACCAAAGTTTCCCTAGTTAATTTAATCTTCTCCATATCCTTTTTCCTTCCCAGCTTGGAAGTCCTGTCACCAACCCTTTTCTTCAGTTCATTTTGCTGAATACCTAAACGAGAGGAGGCCAAAGAGCTCTTCCCCACATCCTTGCCACCTTTCAGGGGCAATGGGGAGCCACCTCCACCACTCTTCGAAGCTCCAATAGAAGATTCTTGTTCAGTTTGGACAATCAATTGTTGATCCGTATCCATCTGCCCAACCCCAATCTCCTGCACATCCTGCATGGCCTCCAATGGTGGCCCATCCTGTCCTGTACCCAAAGTTCCCTGATCCAAGTTCAGTAACCCCGGATTCACTTCCTCCTGGCTGAGATCATCCAGCACCTCAAACCTATTAAAAGTTTCATCATCCTGCCTCTCCCTCAAGGTCCGCTTCTGGCCCCGATTCCTATTGCGAGCCTTAACAGGGACATAACCATCATCTCCATTACCATCACCCAGAATAGGCTCCTTACCATTATTAGTCCTAGGAGGATTATGAGAAGGCTGAGAAGGTTGGGGCACCACAGGCTTAGCCCTAGGGCACCTACGCTGCAAGTGACCATATTCATGACAAAGACGACATCGAAAAGGTAGGGTTTCGTAATCTAGCTGTTGAACCCAAGTATATGATCCAACACTCACTTCAACAGAATCTGGCAGTGGCTTGCTTAAATCAATTTCTACACAGATACGAGCAAAAGTCATTACCTTTTTATACTGCGTCTGTTGTGAAGACCCAACAGGTTTACCGAGCATTGAAGCCACCAAATGCAACACGTCATCCCGCCAACACTCAACTGGAAACCACGGCAACTGAACCCAAACTGGAATCCGACTCGGTATTGCCTCAGTCGGGTTGAAGCCAGCATGCCATGGCTTGATAAACAAACCCACCTGGTTATAAAAATAGGGGCCACCCTCGAAGACCTTATTCCGATCTGCCATGCAATCAAAAGAGACCATAAAGAAGTTGTTCGCAAGGAGCCTAATCTCCATCTCCCCCTCCGGCATCCAAGTCCGTTGAGCCCAGGATTCCAAAAAATGCAGCGAGACTCTCAAACCCATGAACTTGCAATAAAAAGAGTGCCTTGAATAGTATTCAATATCATCTGCAAGCATTTCCATCGGGATAATCAGCTTCGGTCGCTCTTTGCATCTTTCCAAACACCCATTAATCTTCGTAATTCGGGAACCATTAATCGATCCTAGATCATTCATCTCCATCTTTGAAGAAAACAGCGTATTATCAAAAACATTCACTCCATGCGCCGAAGGCTTCGAACCAAATGCTGAACGGAAATCCAATTTGGGGCTAACCCCAGATGTTTCCACACCCGGCATAGCAAAAAACAAGATCCCCAGCAGGCATGCAAACCCCAGGACACTTTAGCAAGAAATGGAAAAAAGAAAAGACCCCAAGGGCAGGATCAAAACCCTTCCACCCACAAGCCACCCAAACAGTAGCAAGAAGGCCTCCAGAAAAGAAAAAACCCCACCACCACAGCCCCGATAGCTTCAAAAAACCCCCCCCACAACGCAGAAGCGAGCAACACATAGAGAATGAGCTAGGGCA
>VDFB02390557.1:0-39502 GCA_007258455.2 Sequoia sempervirens | reverse complement strand
ATGATGGCTATGAGGATCCAAAACCCTAAGATGAACATTAAATATGATTTTGCCTCATATCTTGAGAAAGCATTGCATGAAGCATTTCTGCAAGTCAGGGAAAATAGAGCCCCCATAACATTCAGGTAATAATATTTGCTATGATACTTGATATTATACCAGAATTAAGATAGATGGACCAAAAGGATGTGTTTGGGTCAAATTGACAAGCAGGGGAATTTGCTAGCAGTGTAACTATGGTGTTATATATGGGACAACAAATGTAATAATTCAAATTATGTGATATTCCATGATGACTTTGTGTACAAAATTATGAGAGTTCTTGGCCATCAACCACCAAGACTACACACACTTGTGCTACAATTGTTATGACCTTGGCTTTGAAACCTGAGCAAGGCCTTACTCATAACTTCGGTGATTGGTTTTTTCTACCATATACCACAATAATCAAGATTTATGGATGCCCACAGGCCCCACATATATTGCCAAAGTTTGTCCCCCTTCGATTATCCTTTTAGAGTTCATGTGATAGATTCTATGGATGGAAAAGGATGTCATGAGTAAACAAAGAAAGGGTACATTTCTACCCAATTTGACAATATGTTGGGAACTATCAATGGGATCTGATACACTTGAAGAGTTGTAGAATTATCTAAAATCAAGGTACTCTTTATAGTCTGGAAAGGAAAGAGCTTTTGACCCTAAGGGTCACATGAATTTTGTAAGACACACCATCCTTACCAAGGTTATGGTTACTAACCAAATTGATTATGAAGAAGATGTAATCAGAAATTGTTTCACTCCTTGAGAGGTATATGAGGAGGAGAAAATGGAAATTATGAAAAGGCTTGAGGAAGAAAGAAAGATGAAGCACAATGATTTTTTGGGTTATTTCGTAGAAGAAGTAGATCCTATCAAGAGGATTGATATGATAATTGATAAGTTTCATGAATTATTTAAGACTGCAACAAATACAGGGAGACTTGCCAAATTGTCTCCCAAAAGGTCGAGTGGTATTGTAATTACAAAACCAACTCCAAATACTATTTCAGTATGTCATGCTTCTCTAGGATCACCTCCTGAACAACCACCTTCTAAAAAACAAAAGACACAAGAGATAGACCCACTTGTTTCCTATGAAATAAGTGAGGAGGTTGGAGATACAAAAGAAGCAGTTAATGTGTTAAGACATTTGAATGATGATGTTGAAGTGGACCAACCTATGCTTGAAACTAAAGACCACAAGCCTGAAGCTAGAGTCGATATTGAGGTACAAGGAGAAAGAGAAATGCATGAGGATGAGAGGGTAGTTGCAGCTCTCAAGTTCTTGGAAGATGATGAATTTATCAAAACCCTTGAATTTAAAGACTTTTGGATTAAGATGAAAATGAGAGAGTTTGAAGTGAGGGTTGAAATAAATAAGATGGGAGCTAAGGAATCCTAGCATGACCAGATAATAGCCCAAAATTTTAATGAATTAAGAATTGATAATATTGATGTCAGCCCACAAGAGGCTAAATAGATGATTTTGAAAAGTAATATACTTATTGTCCCTAGTATGGAATTAAAGAAAATATTTTTACTCGATCAAGTGAGAACATGAGAAGACCCAATGTTGATTGTTGAGTTTGACTTATATGAAGGGGTAAGTGACATAGGGTATAACCCTAATATTGAAACCTTGGCATTCTGGGCCAAATAAAAGAGTACACAAAAACCAAGGTTACTAGATGTAGTGTAGGAAATGAAAGGGTCAACTATGGTGAAAATATTAAAGGATACATCTCATCTATAGGCTACAACCATGACAATGCATTCAACTATGTTCACCCAAGCTGCAGTTAAGGAGATGGAAGCTAGATTGGGAAAGTACGAAAAGGAAAAAAAGTTTTTAAATGATGAAGTCAATAAATTATTCATGGAAAATGTGAAGTTGAAGGAAAAATTGAAAGGAGCAGGCCCCTCATAGAATAAGGAAATAATGTTATACCAGCCTCCTCCTACTCCACCAATTGATATAGAAAGTGCTTCCACTGAACAAGTGAGAATTCTAAGGCAGGCGATTGAAGAGTTAAAGAAAGCCAACAATGAGGGTAAGGAAGGAGTGAAAAAGAAAATTTGCAATGTTTTTGGTGCAGGAGCACCAGGCAAAGGATTATTTTGTTTTTGAGTTCTTTAATTTTGTGGTGCTATCATAAGGTCATGTTGACCATTATTTTAGGTGCTTAGGGTTTTTTTTGGTCTTTGGAAAAGAGGGTGTCAAGTTTCCAATGAGTTTAGAGGCTCACTTTGCTAAATAGTGAAAAATTGTTAAATGTCTGAAAACACAGCGGGTTTTACAAAAAGGCATTTTTAGGTCATTTAAGCCTCGACCCATGAACCTAAATTGTTGGGAAGGAATATTTAAGGCATTCCACGACCTTTTTGGTGGGTTAGAAGTTCTTTGTACGGACTATTTTTCCAGAAATTAAAGAAAACAGCTTTCTTGTCTTATTTTCTGTGTTTTTCTGTTCTTGTTTGCAAGACAGCAGTTAAATGAATTAAAAGAGGCATTTTGTAAGTTTTTTTAGCATGTAGAGAAGCCTCTGGAAGTTTTGTTAAGGCACATTTGATAGCTGTTTCATCATTTTCACACATTCTTGTAAATTATGTGTTTTTCCCTTATTTGCTGTTTTGACTGGAACTGTGTAAAAATGGAGTTCTAGGCTGCATTCCCTCTGTACCTGGAAGTATGGAATTTTTGGGAACGTGGTCAAGCTCCATATCTGTACATATTTTAGTGGTAGGTGTTAGGTTTTCTTTGGTTGCAGGAGTTATGAGAAAAGTCTTGCCCTAGGCGAGCCAGTGAAGAGCCCGGCTAGGAAAGGCTGCAGAACAGCGTTGATAACTTGCAGGGGAGAAAATATTTTCGAAAAATTATTTTTGGAGAATTTAGGGGAAGGTCTTGGCCACGTGTGGTACCAAGGAGGAGAGCCCAGCAATCCGTTTAGGAGGAGAACTTTTCACCAGTCCTAAAACTGGTTCTGGACAGTTAGAAACCCTAGTTTTCTGGGTAGTGTTTGCATGAGGGAAAAGAACGGCTTGGATAGAACCAAGACCCTAGAAATATTGAAGCTGTAGACAAGGGAAACAAATTTCCTAAGCCAAGAACCATGTTTCTTTGGTGGGTTTAAGAGGGAAAAGCAATTTACCCCTGTTCAGAGACCAAATAGTGGCTCAAGAGCAAAACCTTTGGAATAGGCTTCATGCAAGTGTTGGTAAGATGGAGTCTAAGTGAAGTTCCAGAAACCCTAGGAGGTTGTTTTGGAGTTTTGGAAAACATTCCCTCACCCCTGCAAGATTCGTTCATGTATTGAGGGAGGATTAGTCTTTTGGATGGATAAAAGGCTAAGAAGGAAAGGAGTCATAGCACCAAGATTTGGCTTGGTAGTTGCAAACTTGACAAGATAGTGAGGTTGGCAGGAGAACCAGGGGAACTTAGAAAAGATAGAGTTCCTATAGGTTAGGGTGGAACAGAAATTTCACCAAGGAGGTCTATGTCAAGGCCTAGCACAGGAAACTGTGACTGTTTCCTGCAGCATCTGAAAACAGTGTAACTGATTCCTGCAGCTTCCAGGAATCTGTGATTGCTTCCTGTAGCCTCCCTATCAGTTTTAGAGAAGGTCCTCAAGCATAGGATAAAGCTAATTGTGGATAAGTTGGAAAGTGTGTATGATTGCTACAACTCATTGGCACAGGGAATTGATCAGATGAAAAACACATGTACCCATATTGGATCCCCTTTTTAAGAATTGACAACCCATATACCACACATTGATAACCTTGTGCAAAATCTTACAAAAGAGGATTAAGGCTCCTACAACATTAAAACCTACAAAGAAGATGGCCAAAATAGTTATAGATGAATTCCAATATATACAAGGAGAGAACCAAAAGATTAGAACAAGAATAGATTCATTTCATACTCTAAAGTAGTGGTTTGTGCCAAAAATATTGAAAGAAGATGACCAATTGAAGGACCTCAATGAATGGAAGAGTGAATTTGGACAGATTGTTCCACATTGCATCACTCACATACAAAAGGATGGTGAATTGAGTCTTGAAAGGTTTGACTTAATCATGGATGGAGTAATAGCCTTGGATGTTGGATATTCTAAGTTTATCATGGATGGCAGGGCGTTACTAGACAACCGATGGAAGATTCACCTTGCAAATATATTGAAAATTCAAGAATACAAATGGCCACATGATTATACAGTGTACAAGTGGGAGCATAAGTATTTGGGTCCTCCCGAATAGTAGGCCTTGGGGTTGCCACAGTGGAAGAACCAGACATTCAAATACACTAATATGGAGAAAGGACCTTGAACAGATCTTCAATGATCACAGGTGCCTTATGGAGATTAATGAACTATGGTGTCACGAGTGCTGCAGACTTCATTAGTTATCTACTTTCTCTGTTTTCTCTTAATTATGTTTTTAAAAAAACTAATGTTTAGTTTATATGAAGAGGCATGAATTTTGAAAAGATTCCATATTTTGTAATGGTCTAAAGCTTGTTGCTTTTCTTATAAAAGAGAAACCAAGACCGAATTTTGATATCATCATCATAGGCATTTATAGAAACATATATGAGGAGACTTCTGTTATATTATAATATCTATTTGAAGCAATCAATGGAGAAGAAGATTTAATTTGGTGCTCGAATTCTGGTCTCAATTATTTGTTGATAATACTGTGTATGATTGGAATTTTTATGTATTTTAGGTGGGAATATAGGGGTATATTATGAATTGGTATCAATTATTTGTTCATAATACTGTGTATGATATAATAAGTTATGGTCTCGAATTGCGGTATTGCATTTTTTATGTATTTTAAGTGGGAATATAGGGGTATATTATGAATGCAGTATTTTAGATATCATTTTATTGAAAATATTTAACAATTTTCTAATTTTGTAATCTCTTAGTTTTAGTTTTCAATGTCAGTCAGACCTAAGAGATCATTTCTTTGTTTGTAATGAGGAGGCTTAGTTCACCTAATGTTAAGATATCTATATGTATTATTAAATCATAGATATTCATTATTGTTTCCTTCACACAAGCATATTCAATGCATGTGGAGGCTAGAAGTTGTATTACAAACTAAAGCTATCATCTAGGACATACAAGAAAAGTCTAGCATCTAGAAAACATATAGTACATACAAGAAATTATATTCTTACTAAACAAAATTAATTTCAACCAAAGTAAGAAAACTAAGAAGAATGAATTACATTCAATAATAAATTACACCATACATATAACCAAAGTTTAGGTGACAAGCTAACCTCTTAAGGTGACAGGCTAGTTAAGGTGACAAAACATCATTTTTTTTAATTAAAAGGCATTTCCATTGTAATAGAGTTATAGAGAGAAAATAAAATAGAGAGTTTAGCTAATGAATTGTAAAAAATAGATTTTTGTAGTTTATATTCAAATTGTTGATTACATTGCATTGCACATCATTCAAACTCAAAGCATTACTTCATATTGCATAACTAATAACTAGATGATGATAGATGACAAAATTTCAATTACAATATAATTTTTACAAATTCAACCTAAGCAGTTATGCAATTACTTCACATTGCATAACTAATAACTAGGAGTAGCTACCAATTGCATTTTTTTGTCATGGCATTCCATGAGATCACATTTCTTTTAGGCATTTTTTCAAACAATTCACTACCTTGTCTATGCTACCACATTTTTCATACATATTGTCTACCAAAGAATTTTATCAAACAGTTCACTACCTTGTTGCTATGGCTAAAAGCCTAAAACAAGTGCTTTCGAACAAGTTGTGGATGCTTGGAAAAATCTATCAAAGCATAATAGTAAGCAATATCATAGACAAGGTAGTGAACTGGTTGGAAAAATGTCTCAAAGAAATGTGGTCTCATGGTGATGGAATGCCATGAAAATCCATAATAATTCACTTGTCATGGCATTCCATCACCATGAGACCACATTTCTTTGAGGCATTTTTTCCAAATTTCATTGCCTTGTCTATGCTACCATATTTTTCATCCATGTCTACCAAAGCATTTTATCAAACAATTCATTGCCTTCCTACTATGGCTAAAAGCCTAAAATAGGTGATTTCAAACAAGTTATGGATGCTTGGAAAAAATCTATCAAAGCATAATAGTAAGCAACAAGCTATGGTATCATGGTTTTTTTTGGCACAAAATTCAATGTGATTTTATTTGCATTTTTTGCAAGTTTTAAACACATTTTTTTGGCAATTTTGTTGTTTGAAATGGGGAAAATATTCATGTCAGTTTTGTACATTTTTAAATTGTAGGATTCTCATAGTTAGTGAAAAATTTAGTGTTCATGAAGGAATGGAAAAGATTCGTAGAGCCTTTGAATTATACCCATAATGTGTAATGGCATTGAATCATTTAGCAAACCATTTTTTCTTCACACGGAAACATTTTCTTGTGGAACAGTTGATTGAGACAACTTTTGTTTCAACTAACCACCCTCTCATGAAATATCATTCATATTATAATCTTGCACGATATTATCATAGAAAAGGTGATTATGACACCACTGGCCACTACTACATGGCATCAGTCAAGGAAAGCTAGAGGCCACAGGATTTTGTGGACAAGTTCAATTGAAGCTGGGAGATCTTAAGAGTTCTCTCTCAAATTTTGAAAAGGTTCTGGAGGTCCACCCTAAGAACTATGAGAGCTTAAAATCTATAGGCCATATATATGCTCAGCAAGGGTAGGAAGAGAAGGTTTTGGAAATTTTAAGAAAGGCAACTTGCATAGATCCATGTGATGCCCATGCATTTATCAAAATGGGTGAGTTATTAATATTGACAAACCCTAGTACAACCTTAGATTCTCTTAATACAACAAAGTCTCTTCTGAAGAAGAGCAGAGAAGAAGTACCCATTGAATTGTTAAACAACATTGAGGTTCTTCATTTTGAGTGATGAAATAGAGTTGGTTCAACAAAATTTTATGGAGGCATTAGGAAATGGCATTTGGGTTGAATTCATAAATAAAAGCCCCACTGCTAATTATGCAATTTTTCTGTGCGCTTTAAGGATATGAAATTCTTCCAACGAATAGAAGAAGGTGGTGTTTCACTTGAGTTACCATGGGATAAAGTCACAACACTATTTAATCTTGCTAGGTTGTTTGAATAACTACACGATACTAAAAAAGAAAATCTTTTATACAAGCTAATATTGTTCAAGTTTCTTGATTATGTGGATGCATATCTACGTCTTGCAGCCATGGATCAGGCTCAGAATGAGATCCAACTAAGCCTAGAATTGATTGGGGATGCACTTAAGGTGGATAAAAAATTATCAAATGTTTTATGTATGCTTGGAAACATGGAACTAAAAACAAATGGTTGGCTTAAAGCAAAAGAAACAATTAAAGCTACACAAAGTGAATCAGATGTGAAGAATTCTTATGTTGACATTTCACTTGGAAATTTAGCTTTTCACAATGAGAGGAGGGATCCAAAGAATGAGGCAACACATCTTGAGAAGGCTAGAGAACTGTATTGTAAAGTATTGGCACAGAGACCAGGAAATCTTTATGTTGCAAATGGGGCAGCCATTATGCTAGCTGAAAGGGGTCAATTTGATATTGCAAAGGAAATTTTTACACAGGTACAAGAAGCTGCTACAGGAAACATCTTTGTTCAAATGCCTGATGTGTGGGTAAATCTAGCACATGTTTACTTTGCACAAGGACAGTTTGCGCTTGCAGTAAAAATGTATCAAAATTGTTTGAGGAAATTCTATTTTGGCACTGATAACAAAATTTTATTATATTTATCTTGAACACATTATGAAGTAGAAAAGTGGCAAGATTGTAAAAGAACATTATTAAGAGCAGTACATTTGGTGCCCTCAAATTACGTGTTACGCTTTGATGTTGGGGTTGCAATGTAGAAGTTTTCAACTTCAACACTTCAAAAGCAAAAATATATTGCTGATGAGGTTCGTCAAGCAATGTTAGAATTAATGAATGCACTCCATGTGTTCAGCCAATTGTCAGCTATGGAAAGCCCACATACACATGGCTTTGATGAGAAGAAGATAGAGTTGCATGTTGACTACTATAAAAAATTTATTGATGTTGCCAAAGTTCATAGAGAAGCATCAAAACGTGAAGAGTAGCAAAGTCGTCAAAATCTTGGAGTAGCATGCCAACTTTTCTTGGTTGATGAAGCAAAATGAAAAGTTGATGAAGAACGAATGGTTTAGATGGAAAGGAAAAAGCAAGAGGAAGAACTTTCGGCAGGTGATGCAACAAGAGGAGCAATTTGAATGTGTGACAGAATTATGGAAGAGTAAGTGTAAGGACATGGATGATGATGATGATGAGGTTGGTCAGCCTGAGAAGAAAATAAAGAAGGAAAAGAAGAAAAAGAAGAAGGATAAGGACCACAAGGCTTATGATTCTTATATGGAGGAACCTGATGTTTCCATGGAAGATGAAGCCAATTATATGAGTGATAAGGCACAAGATGATGTAGAAAATTCCCAAGATCTTCTTGCAACTACAAGTCTAGAAGACTTTGATGATGGTGAGACAAATTCGCCAGTTTCAACAAAATCACGAAGGAGACATGCATACTCTTATTCTAAAGATGATGAACCATTGCAAAAATAGAGTATGAGAGAAGATGATCCATATGATGATGATGTCTAGGCTTCGTGAGCTTTAACCAAACCTAACCATTGTAGAAATAGATTCCAAGAGAAGATGATGCATCTAATGATGATGGATAAGCTACCTCAAAATTTTAGTCAATCAAATATGCTTTGTCCCTTCCAAATCCATTTGACATAGTTAAATGAGATCTTCTCAAAAACCTCAAATGAATCATCTGTATGTTATATTTTCGTTTTTCCTCTTTCTTATTTTTTATGGGCAACCTATTTTAGTCTTTATTTTAGAACATTTTTTGTGTCCTTCAATGTTTTATGATTTATCTTTCTATCAGATTCTAGATTAAAAGAACCTATAATTGAAAATAGATTAATTCATCTATTTTTATTTTACAGTCCCAAATAGGTGGATTAAATTATTTCGCTATTAAACAAATCTTGTACAATGTAATGTCCCCTTTTCAAAATGAAACCACGTTGAAACTCAAATGCTCATCATTCATTTCCCATGGGCCTTCAAGATTTTTCTCTTGGAAAATAGGAGTATAATAATAAGTCGAGAGGATCTTAATGTCATAAAAGGGGCCACTTAATTGTTTTGATTAAGAGGGAAAAATAGGTTTTGAATGGACCCGAAACCATTAACAAGTAGGTTTTGACAGGGATCCAAAACCCGCACAAAGAGACCAAGCTGCTAAAGAAAGAAACAGAGGTAACCAGTAGCCAACCAAAAGTAGATTACAAAATACAAATTTTAACTCTCAATCTGCACCAATAAAGGTTAAGATGGGAACCTTAAGCCCAATACAACCAAGATACAAGGGGTATTACCCCAAAAATAACCTGTATCGGCCATGAAACCATCAGCCTAAAACAACCAAACTGCAACACAATGCTTAACAACATCAACCATCAGTGAACAACCAAAGATGACCAAGTAAACAGCCTGAACCAGCCAGACAATAGAAAAATACTTGTTAGCATCGTCCAACAAAACTAACCTCTCTACCTCAATAGGAGAGTAAAGAATCTGATCAAAACACTGAAAAGTCTTAGCAAGCACCCAACAACAGTCCACCCACAACACCAACCCAACCTCCACCTCAATAAAAATGGGATCCCTTCTAAAAGAGAGGATGACAAGAGACCCAAAACCATAGAAGAAAGAGCTTCCCACATGATCCACAACACACCTCTCCACCTCAATAGAAGAGGGCTCCACCTCCAAAGGAGCAGTCTCCACCTCAAAAGAAGACCATAGCTAAAAAAAATAAGGGAAGCATCTTCACCCATAGTAAGGAACACCAAAACATCCTTTGGAAAGTAGGTAAAGTGGGGCAACAAAAAAGAATCAGAGCTTTCCTCAAATAGCAACACACCCCCATCCTTAAAAATGAACTTGAAGGACCAAATTGGGAAGATCCAAGCATTCAAAGAAACCAATAGATAGATAGACAAATAAGAGACCCCACACCAAGAGAAACACTCCCCACCGAGAGCAGAAGGAAAACTAACATTGCAACGAAACATGAGGAAAATAGAAGCAAATTCCCTACCCAAACAAGAAACCAGAACCAATAAAGAGATAACGGGCCATGAAAGAGGGGCCAAGAAAGTAAAGCCTCCAAACAGATGGAGAAGAGAGCTGACAAGAGAATGGAAACCAATCTCCAACCCTATTTTCCAATCAGGGTTTGAAAAATGCCATAAGAAATCCACAACCAACTCCACTAGAGGCAACCAAAAACTGAAAGCCCAAGCAGCAAGAACACCCTAACAGAGGAAAAAAAGCCCCAAAAAAGCTAGAGACAGCCCTAAAAGCCAGCTGAGAGAGAAAGAGGAGAGGAGGCACAACAATGAAAAACCATTTCCAACCCAACATGTCAATTGAGGCCTGAGATAATGCCACAAAACTCCTCAAACAATCCCTCATCAAGAACTCCAAGCACCACAACCAACATCAACACCAAAGGAGAAACAAAGGGACCCAAAAGGAGGACAAGGCAAGGAAAAACACCAAGCAAAGAATGCAGAAATCCAGTAAGATAGAGAAAAACAACCTCCAACCCTACATGTCAGTTAGGGTTTGAAACATGCCATGAACTTTCCACAACAAACTCTACCTGAAGCAAACCAGCAACCACCTCCCCACACAACGAAAATCCCCATCCAAAGGAAAAAACACCCCCAAAAATCCATAGGGAACCAGGGAAACCAACAAACGGAGAAAGAGGAGAGAAGGAACAACAAAAAGGCACCACTTCCAACCCTACATGCCAGTTAGGGTCTGATAAGAGGCTACCAAACTCCTCAGACAAACCATCCGCAAGAACCCCAGGCACCAACCCCAACACCACACACAGAAACACAAGCAGCCAATCCCCGAGGAGCAATCCCTTCCCAGCATTGAACCAACATTGGGCACAAGAGAGAAAGTTCCCACGAAAACCAAAGAACCCCCAACAACAACGTAGAGCAACACCTGCACTAGAGATCCAACCACACCAACAAAGCCACACGAGGCCATCATTGACAATAGCTTGGATGAATCCACCACTAAATTCACCTTCATCATCCCTAACCCAACCATTAGGAATGCAAGTCGAAGAATAAGAAAAGACAAAGCTTTCCCAACAACCACACAAGCTAACACAGGGGCAACCACACCAAATGAACCACCTGAGTCCAACAACTTCAACTGGGTTGAGATCACCACAAAAAAAATCCGCAACAAAACAAACCTATGACGTGCCTAGGATACAAAGCCATGGGTCCAAAAAGGACAGAGGGAGCCTCAACGGACCATCGAGTCCATCCGCTTCTCCATCATCATTTGGATCAGCTTCATTAGCATTGCAAGATTTGAATTTGGCTTTCCCTCCCGCTCCGCTTCACCCGTTCTCCATGGGGCCACTTAAGTGTTATCATAAAATGTAATTATAATAAAGAGGGCCTCAAGTAAATTAAAATTATAAATAAGGATGTCTCTTATAATTGAAATCTATTTTAAATCATTTCTCTCAAATATCAATCAAAAGTCATGAAGGAAATTTGAAGAGTTATGTCTTTGGAGGAAAACTCTATTTAAAAGAAGCCAAACAAGGAGGAGGAGGCATAATGATCAAGCGTTTTATTTTTTTGATTTCTACTCCTTGTTGGAGTTTTGGATTTTGGTTCAATTAACTTGATGACAAAAAATCTCTAGGACTGGAATTGGAGGATGAAAACCCACAATTCCTTAGAGTGATTTCATATAGGAGTCACCATTGAGCTAAACTATTCAAATTCCAAATTGATATTAATATTACACTTGTGTTGAAGGGGCACTATGACTGTTGGAGTAATATTGCATTCTTTTTGGCTAGAAATATATCAAGTTTGTGGTTACCATCCGCCATATAAGTCACTGCCATTAGAGCATGATAATGGTTTCCTTATGATCATTGGTTGTTGTTGATACATTCCATCATAGGTGTAGCTATGAAAAGGGTTTCATGCAGCTAGTCACCAGCTTCCACATATATAAATTACATCATTATTTCCAGGGTAGTGTTGCAAGTTGGGCCACTCAGATATATTGTGGATCCATATGGTATGTGCAACTCTTGTACTATTGTCGAAACAATAATCTGAGTTTGGATTATGGTGCACAACCCTTTAAAATCATTGTCACATCCAAGGATCATTGTGGCGACTTCATATTTGATCCAGGTATCGAGAATATATGATCTATTATTGTTGAGGTTTTAGGACTGTTGGGATGAACATAAGTCCATATTGTATGCTTCATAACAACCTTGTTTTAGTGTTCCATAGACCAGTCTGCCCTATCAATACAAGTATTTGATTTATTGCATCAATATTTTTCATTTTCAGACTTTATCTAATCTACAAATTGGGTCCATATTGTTGTTTTATCTGCACTATACTATATCTATGAAATATCTCAATTTTCTTAATAAAAAACGCTAAAAAGGAGGGCATAAAATTGGAAAATACCATATGATGAGGGCCACACCACCCAAAACCCACAAAAATCACAACAGATACCAACACAGAAGATGCGAGACAAAAAAATAACTCACTTTCAATTATTTTTGGAAAATGAAATTATAGATTCAAAGCTTACATGCTACAACCTCATGGGCTTGATTTATTACAACAAAATCAACTCTGAAAAGAAAATCTACTATTTAGAGCCACAATCCGCACTATCAAGGCCACCTTCTACAACCCCCACTTAACCCTTTTTATTTACCCCAATTACCACCCTAGAATGTTCTAGTAAGTTCAAATTTCCCCTTTTGTTTTGGCGCCAAAAGTCCCGCAGTTTGATTTCTGGCCTAGGAAAAAAAATTAATGAAATTGACTTTTTAGAGGACCAACTTTGCGGGGCCATAACTTTTGATCCGGGTGTCCAATTTTCTATTATTGCATATCGTTGGAAAGCTCTCGACGAGCTCTACAATGTATGAGATCACTGTAGGTCGGTTCGACCACTTTTTGAGATTTTTTGGGGCCTCTAAAGTTTTATATCTGAATTTGAAGCCGCATTGGAGAAATTTCTCAAGATGAAAACTTTAATTTCTCCCAACCCATGCAGGGTATTGAGGTGATTCTTTCGCGACTAGAAATGTATTTCAGTTATGCTTGTTGGGGTAAATTTTCAGGTCCATACGAGCCCGTTTAGGCCAACTTACTAAAAATAACTTAAGTGCCCAATTCTTTACGCCTGACTGTCTTACACCCCTTAAGTGCCATCATGGGACTCAAAACAACTAAAGAAAATAAAGAAAACAATTTTTTTGGGTGATGCAAGATTTCCCTACACTATTGGATGCTCCTGCATCACCAAAAAATAAGAAAGTTCTAGAATTGGGGACATTACAATGGTATTAGAGTTGGATCTTGCCGGCCTATGAGATTTCCTTCTTATACAGTCAAGTGATAGAGCCAACAAGTATTATCAAAGGGAACTTAGAAAAACTATCCATTTCTTAAGAAACAATTAAAGTTGCACAAAGTGAATCAGATGCGAAGAATTCTTATGTTGACATTTCACTTGGAAATTGGAATTATTTTGTAGCTTTTCACAATGAGAGGAGGGATCCAAAGAATGAGGCAACACATCTTGAGAAGGCTAGAGAACTGTATTGTAAAGTGTTGGCACATAGACTAGGGAATTTTTATGCTACAAATGGGGCAACCATTGTGCTAGTTGAAAGGTGTCAATTTGATATTGCAAAGGAAATTTTTACACAGGTACAAGAAGTTGTTGTAGGAAACATCTTTGTTCAAATGCCTGATGTGTGGGTAAATCTAGCACATGTTTACTTTGCACAAGGATAGTTTGCACTTGCAATGAAATGTATCAAAATTGTTTGAGGAAATTCTATTTTGGCACTAACACCCAAATTTTATTGTATTTAGCTCGAACACATTATGAAGTAGAATTGGAAAGATTGTAAAAGAACATTATTAAGAGTAGTAGATTGTAACTACTATAAGTTTCCAATAAAAAAGCTATATATTTTGTGTTTAATGTGAGGGTTTCGAATTACCTCAAAATTCACTGCAGAGGGCATCCCCAAATCCGACTTTGTTGCAGACTTCAAATACTTTGAAGCAAACATTGAAGACCTTTCCTGCCTTTTTAGAATTCTCGAGGTCCTCTCCAAACGATCTTTATCACCCATGCAAGTGTTGTAACTCAAAACGCCTCAATGTAGTTTGCGCACCCAACTGCTATAACTCAAAACGAGGCACCTTAGTGTAGTTGTCTAAACAAGAATAATGCAGAATCACCAAATTCTAAACGAGAATAATGTAGAATCGCACACTACATGACTCCTTCCAATCATTTCTCCAAATATTTTTTAAAATTTTGTCTAATTTGTACTCGCGTGACTAACTGTTTAGTCATTTTTATTTGTGTGACTAAATTTTTTTTTACCCGACAATCAAATTAGTCATTTATTTGCTCATTTATAGCTGTGTTACAAAAAAATAATAGAATTTAGTCATTTTTAGTTGTTGTGACTAAAAGTTTTAAATCACCTAGTGTCATGCCCCTTAAATGGACACTAATATTACAAAGCATTGAAATACAAATACATAAATACAATACATATTAAAACATAAATGCAAATAAATAAATAACAAAATACATATATATTAACAATTTTATTATAATTACAATTATCAAGATAATATTATAATTATAATATATTGGCACATTATACTTAATGTTAATATCAGAAATACCAATAAGCAACCATCAAAGATAATACAAATAAAATAAAACAACATAATGAACATAATCTAATATTATTGTAAACATAATCATTATATCATATTCCCCTCGAGATTATAAGACATTGGAATAAAATAACATTATTATATTGACAAATCAATATTTATACTTTAATATAAAATATTTAAAATACAAGCAAATCAATGTAGAATAGAATAATAAATGAAATATAAATAAAACTAAATAAGGATTTAAATCATAATAATTATCAATACACCATACTTATAAAGATAAATATCATTATTTATAATATCATAACCCTTTAATCGCACACGACAAAATGAGTGCTTAGAGTGAACTAGAGAAGGCAACGTTTGATGTCAAAGGAAGTAATCGGTCTCTAAAAGACGTGACTCTCCCAGCCACACTGGTAATAAATAGCTCGGGCTCTCCCAAACAAAAACCATCAGGATTGCTGAAGGAACATATGATTGTTGGTGAAGAATAGAAGTTTGCTGAGAATAGATAATTACTGGGAAGAATATCATTGCTGAAGACAAAGAAACAGGCTGGGTCTGCAATCAACAAGAGGTAAGTAATTTTGATTTGCAGAAATAAACAACTAAATATTTATGTTCAGATCAGATAAAGATACTTAAATGAATAAGTGAATGATTAACAGAAAGTCAAGGATCTAATAATAAAAGCTAACATACATACTCAATATATATGAGATTAATATATACATATATACTGAATATAATAAGGTGGCTGTCTTTATAAATAATTCATATGTTTAATAAATAAATTATTTACACTATGATACTTACCTAACCAATGTGATCCATTGATGTTTTTGGAAATAAATTCATGTTTCTATATATATTCTCATGGCATAGCTAGCTTATTTATGGATAACTAGTTATTGTGATAATCATTATATGCAATTGTTTGTATCATCAAACAATCATGTTGATGGCTGAGAGGAAGAACCAATAGGTTGAGCAGATACTAGATTCCTCTCTAGGTGCGCCACTCCCCGGATCGGATGATTGAGTGTCATGCCATTGGGAGCCAAGGGGGTGATATCCACTCTTGGGCTTAGAGAGAGCATCTACGGGCGTCCTATGGTAATCTTTCCTCCAAACTATCGCATGGTTGGATCAGACTTGAGGAATCCTCAGTCATAGTTAGGGGAATGAGGATGGATAAGGAAAGTAGATACAAGTGTATCCCCTAAGTACACCACTCCTAGGGTGGATGATGATATGTCATGCCATCGGGAGCCAAGAGGGCTGGTATATCCACTCTTGGGCTTAGAAGGATAGCTTCAGGCAGACTTATCTTTCCCATCCAATCCCTATTTAAGATTGATTTTCTTTGAACATGGTGTGGTTTATCTTATATAATTGTATTGAGAAAAATAGATAAGAGTATTTCTTTCATGTTTGATATGTTACATGGATAAATGATATTTCTTATATGTTTTATATTTTGTTACTATCTAACATGATTGCAGAATTAAATCAAGATTCACCTCCTTGAAGCATTTAATCGATAAGTTGTAACCCTAACTACATTAGCTTAGATTTCTAGAGTGGAAATTATGGCTTTCTCAAAGAAGGGATATTACACCTAGTCATTTATTTGCCAAATTCTACTAGTGGATGTGGTCAGTGGAACCACAACACATCACAAGATAGATGTTGATGAACAAAATAAATTTGATCAAGCCGATAGAAAGGAAAAATTGATCATTTTGTTTAGTGTGTCTGATGAAGTTCAACCTTTCATCTGAGACCCGTCCACAGCTAAAGATGCATGGGACAAGCTCAAGATGATAATATGAGGCGAAGAATCAAAATCATATCTTGAATTTGCAGAGTCAGCTACATGGCTTGAAGATGAAGAATGGAAAACAATTGGAATCCTTTCTCAAAAGGATTGCATCAAACATTGGGAGAAACAATTAATGACACAGTTTTGATGCCTATTGTTTTATGGGCACTACCTTCCAGATATAAAGTTTTTGTGACAACTTTGAATGTCACTGAGACAACACCCACTTTTGAGAAACTTGTGAATTTACTACAAAAAGAAGAATCTCTAAGGCACGAACATGGGGAGGATCATGCCCTGACCACTTGTCATAAAGGAAAGAAGCCTATGAAGCAATCTGGTGGACCATCCAAATTTCAAAAGAAGTGTCCAATATGTGAAAGGATTGGACAAGATGTGAAAAATTGTTGGTACAATTCCTTAAACAGAGGATCATCCAACAAATCACATCAAAAGAAGTCATTTCAAAGTGGCAATACTCAATTTGGTATGTGGGCTCAAGTGCTACTAAGCACATGACTGGACAAGAGTGGTTTCTCACATTGAAACCCCATCATGTAAATTCTCTCTTGGATATGATACCACCTATGATATTCAAGGTATTGGTGATATCTCCTTATAATTTGGTATACATAGGTGTAGGCTCACTGAAGTCTTATATGTTCCTGGACATACCAAAAATATCCTTTATGTTAATCAATTTCTTGATCACAACCTAAGGATAGAGTTTGATAAAAATGATGATAAAAAGGTAATGCCTAATGCATGATAAGTCTAAAAGTGTAAAGATTGTTGCAAAAGCTACATAAATTGGTAAAATATTTAGGCTTAATACAATTTCCAATAATCAAGCTTTAGTGACTAAGGATAGTGATCTTGCTATGTTATGGCATCATAGATTTGGTCATTTGAGTACTAGCTATTTGCTAACACTTAGTAAGAAAAGCATGTTCAAAGGGCTTCTGTCACTTGAGAGTTCGAGTGCTATTTGTTCTAGTTGTATTGCTGGAAAACAACATAGAGCACCCTTCTATCCTAGTGAGCATTGTGCAAGAAAACCTTTGCAGCTGGTGCATACTGATCTGTGTAGGCCCATGGCACCTAGTCACAATGGATTCAAGTACTTTAATATTTTTGTTGATGATCACACAAGTAAAATGTGAGTCTATTGTTTGTAGAGTAAAGATGAAGCTTTTTCCTACTTCAAAGAGTTTCAGACTCTTATGGGAAAAGATACAAATCATCATATTCGTGTCCTCTGCTCAAATCGAGGGGGAATACACCAACATCAAATTCTCCACTTGCTTGAAGGAAAATAGAATTCGATGCCAACTGACTACAACATACACACCTCAACAAAATGGTGTTTTTGAATGAAGAAATCATATCATCATGGAGATGGTTCGTAGCATGTTGAAGGATTCTCAATTAGGACGTGCTTATTGGGTTGAAGTTGTGCACATAACAATTTATCTTCTGAATTGTGCAACAACCAAAGCACTTGATGGTATCACACCAGAAGAAGCATGGATAGGGGTAAATCCTTTTATCTCTCATCTTCATGTATTTGGATGCACTTCCTATATGCACATTCCTAAACAAAAAAGGAAGAAGCTAGATGAAAAATCAATTCAATGTATTCTTCTTGGATATAGTAATGAATCTAAGGCATATCACCTTATGGATCCTAATACAAAGAAGATATATATCAGTAGAGATGTAATTTTTGATGAGAAGAGTGATTCAAGTTCACCTTCCACATCATCAGTTGATCCAAATAGTGCTCCTATTTTCAACATGGATGGGAAAAATAATGGGGATGTTGATAGTCAAATTAACTCAACAACTAAAAATATCACAAGACCTTTGTGTAAGTGGTATACTAGTACCATTTGTGATGCAAAGCTAGATGGAGTTCCAAACACTTCCACTTCAGGTGCAAGGACTCGCAAGCATGGCTCACAATGAGGTAAATCTAGCATTAATGAGTTTAGTTGTTGATGATTTTGAACCATCTAATGTCTAAGAAGCACTAGAGTCAATGCCTTGGAAAGAGGCTATGGATGGAGACTATCAGTCTCTAATGAAAAACAACACTTGGGAGCTTATTGATCTACCACCTGGTAAATTTTTTTTGGATGTAAATGGATATTCAAAACTAAGTATAAAATAGATGGTAGTATAGATAAATATAAGGCTATACTTTTAGCTAAGGGTTATGCCTAGAAAGAAGGGATAAACTATGAAGAAACATTTTCTCCCACAACGAAAATTAAAACCATTAGACTGATTTTTTCTTTAGCTCCATAATTTGGATGGAAATTATATCAAATGGATGTAAAAGTGCATTTCTCAATGGAGATCTTAAGGAGGAGGTCTATATGACCCAACTAGAGGGATACATTGCACCTCGTAAAGAAGAAAAGGTATGCAAACTTGTTAAGTCCCTATACAGTCTCAAACAAGGTCCAAGAGCTTCGTATATTAAAATTGATGAACATTTGCTAAAACATGGTTTTACCAGGAATCCATATGATCCAAATCTCTACCTCAAGGATCAAGCGGGGATATTGTGATCATTAATGTATATGTTGATAACTTATTATCATAGGAAACTTAGAAACAATGGTTGAAACAACAAAGAATGATCTCAAGAAGGCATTTGATATGACAGATGTTAGGCTATTGCACTATTGTCTAGGCTTAGAGGTATGACAAACAAATTACCATGTCTTTGTATCAGAAAGAAAATATGCCAAGACATTGCTCGATGAATTCAGAATGATGGATTCCAAACCCATGACTACACCTATGGAATCAAGTTTGCAGTTATTTGTGTCTGATCCATCTCCTCAAGTGAATACAACTCTCTATTGACAGATGATTGGAGGTTTGATTTACTTAACTTACACTAGACCTGATATCAGTTTTGTTGTTAATTATCTCTAAAGATTTATGCATGAACCAAAAATGTGTCATTCGAAAGCAACAAAACAAGTACTAAGGTATAGCAAAGGTACAATGAATCATGGTTTGGAATATAAAAGGAGTGATCAATTCTTCTTGATAGGGTACACAGGTGTAGATTATGCAGGTTTTGCTGATGATAGGAAATCCACTTCTGGATTTTTTTTCTTCCTAGGTTCAAGACCTATTTCTTTGGGAAGTAAGAAACAAGCCACAATTGCTTGTTCCTCAACAAAATCAGAATATCGTGCAACAAGTGCAACAGTTTGGCTACACTGCATATTAGAAGGATTGTGGGTACCAAAAAACCAACCTACAGTCCTCTATTGTGCCAATAAGAGTGTTCTCAAGCTTGTTTGTAATCCAAAAAAACCAAGCATATTGAAGTTGATTGCCATTTCATATGAGAACATGTTCAGCAAAAAAATATTTAGCTCCAATACTGCTCTACTCAAGAACAATGTGTTGGTATCTTCACCAAGCCTCTTGCACGTGTGAAGTTTGAATCATTTTAGGATTCTCTTATTAGTACTTTAAAACAATGATGTAATAAGGAGAGAATGTTGGCATATTCCACCATTTTCCACCCACACATAATTTGCTTTTGTTGTTTTGATTTGTTATTGTTTGATAGCATGTTTAGGAATTTAGCCAGTAATTTGTTGAACCTGTCACTACTAGAAAATATATGAGTTTGCTCATTTATCTATGTATAAATTGATGTCATTGGGAATAATAAGATTTGAACTAGGTTCTAAGAATTTTAATATGTTTTTACCCTTTGAACATTGGTATCAAAGACAAAATTGATGTGACTGCCAAGTCATATGGTGAAGCTAGAGTTGAGTATTCAAAGAAGGTAATGTTCCAAATATTTATATTCACGAGCTTGCTTACAATGAAAGTAGTTCTAAATATTGTTATATAATGTTTATGGGGTATTAATTTTTTAAATGTTTAACTTCTACCTCTCCAACTTTAACTTGCATTTCAATATTAAATGCTGAGAAACAAATTGAAACATATACCTACAAGGCTTTTCTAGACTTCCAATCTGCATGGCAAAGGCACAATATTCCTTTTCACATGTTGCTTCATTAAAATGGGATCTTACTAGTTTTACAATTCCAATTAGAGATGTGAGAGCTAGTGTTGGGGTAGAATTCATCTATCCTCTGATAGGAACTATGAGCACAATGCATTGGCTACCTACATGACCTTGCTTCTTTGACATAGATGCAAGCACAACAATTGAGATGAATGGAGGTGTGGTTAAGAATAACATTGAATAAAGGGTATTTTATTAGAATATTCCAGCAAAGGTATGCACCAATGGTCAGTTATGTGTTTTATCTTTGGAAGAGTGAGAATTTCCTGGACATTATTGTAGCTAAAATTCACAAGCTCTACATCCTTGGACAATCATACTATAGATGTACAATTGTGAAGACAATTGTTCATGTAGGCTTGAATCCAATGGTTGTCATCAAAGAACTGAGCAATATTGCCATCATCCCAACAACAACAAGACATACTATCATGGGTGGCTGGATGGGCCCACTTTGGTCTACTTGTACTTAAAATTTACCTAATATATATTGATTAGCTTTTGTAATTCAAATTATGATCCTAATTTTTTTTGTATTTGTTTTTCCTACTTTTGTAGTTCTTTGGGCTTTGGCCTTCTCTAATTATCTTTGTAATGCCAATAGCTATTCTTACTTCATATAGCCTTCTTAAGTATTTGTGATTGTATAATCTCTCTTAAGCCATGCTTCTCTAGTTTTAGAATAAAAGTTAGGTTAGGGACCGATACATCAATTCCTTTTAGATTCCCTAGTTTGTAGTCAAATCTTTAATGGGTTATAGAGATGAAATACTTGACCCAAGAATTACAACACTCAAACACTTGGTTGTTGATGTTACCCATGGGTTACATAATCATACTATTAAGTATAGGACAAAAGAGTTTTGATCTTTGTGTATTGTTTAGCGATCTAGAATTGAATTTCAGCAGGGGCATGCCAGTTCCTAAGCAAACTAAATCAACACATTGACACAACATCACACATACTGGATATATAATCCCCCACAAATCTTTTAAATTGTTTGTTTTTCCTGTTCATATGAAAACCATTTTTTCAAGAACCAAAGCAACAAATTACTCTTATATGATTATATCCCATATCTAATTTAGTCAAAGGAATGGCATAACTATCTATGAAGATTTTAGAAGACTTATTTTGATATTCTTTAATCACATATAGAAAACATGGTTCCTTGTTGAAAAAATCTAGATTTGTCTAAGTTTATTTCATTCTATTATTTGGCACTTATTATTAATTGTTTAATCTAGTCACATACAACTAGAATTTGTAGCACATGACATCCATACTCACCTATGCACAAACACGTACTCTCTAACATATTAACATACTTATAATTTTCTATGGAAGTAATCCTTGAACCTCCTTTAGTGCAAGTGCTAGTTATAAAAGGTGGTATGATTATTATTTGAGAAGTCTAAAATTAGAGAGCCCACATATGAGAAGCCTCTTTGTCAAGATATCCAAGCTTTTTGATCTTTTGCATTAATTTTTGTTGGAAAGGAAAACTACGGAGACAAATAAAAACTATACGCACAGAAAAGCTAGAGCTTCTTGTTTTTATTGATGATCATAACAAATTACACAACCTCTTATATAAGTAATTCGAGAGGTTGCTAAAAATATATTACAACTAAGAACAGAAAATAATTCATGTAAATAGCAGAAGAAAGTAACTAATTTCTAATCTATTTTCAGTTACAACTGATAATGCTTATGCAAAACAAAACAAAACAAAACAACAGTTGGGAGAAATTAGTATATATTTTCAGTTACGAGTACAAATAATAATGCTCATGCAATGCAAAACAAAACAATAGTTTATATTTCTAATTTTCTCCTCCGCATGCATGCAAACTGGGAGAAATTAGTATATTCTAACAATTTTTCCCTTAACTCTCTCACATTGTATGTTTCAGTTCTGAATATTCCCACGACAATTAAGGGTTTAGCCAAAAAAAAAAAGGGTAAAATGGATGTAATGAATTTTCATGTCGACCTTTTGTGTTCACATATTTTAACGAGACTCCCTTGAAAGAAGTTGTTCACTTTTCTGTGATTTCCCAAAAATGGTGTAGAGCGTGGACTTGGTTACCCCATCTCAAGTTTTTTGATGAATTTTTTGATTTTGTGTGTACTACTCCTACAAAGAGAAAGGTTGTGTCTAAATTGGCTCATGAAAAAATGTATGTAGACATAATTAACAAGATTATCCTTATGTAGTGTCTTGGCCTGGAAACTTTTGAGCTTGACAACTGTGACAGGTGTGAAAGTAGCATTCACAAGTGGCTTCTCTAGATTTCTTTATCTAGTGTGAAGTGCATAGATTTGAAAAGTAGAGGTATTCAGATGGAGGTTTTGGAGTCTCTTTTCATGTGTGACCCTACATCTCTATCTCTTGACAATTTTAAGATGACAGACATGCCTACTCAATTTAAGGGTTTCTCTCAACTTGAAACATGTTATCTTTGGCTAAGTGAGAGGCATTTGAAGCGATTTTAAAATTATGTTGCCTTCTTCAAAGTTTGACAATATCCCAATACACATTGTCTTCAAATTTGAGAATAATTTCTTTCAAACTTAAGTCTCTCGCTCTTCTTGGAGCGACTTGTTTTTGGTCAATGGAAGTAAATTGCCCAAGATTAGAAAGCATTAAATTCATTGACTGCTATGGCTTGGGAATAGTGAACAT
This sequence comes from Sequoia sempervirens, assembly GCA_007258455.2. Taxonomy (NCBI): domain Eukaryota; kingdom Viridiplantae; phylum Streptophyta; class Pinopsida; order Cupressales; family Cupressaceae; genus Sequoia; species Sequoia sempervirens. Next base: position 15,948 of record VDFB02390557.1, on the reverse strand, counting down.
ATGTTTACTTGTATGTGTCCATTTGGAAACTGACTTTCAACTACTTCAACATTTTGCAACAGTAAAATTGTTGAGGAAAATTACCTGTTTCGATAATCTAAGCTTCTACAAGGTTCTACTTCTACAAAGTTTTCATCACTTGGAAGAGTTGTGCATTGACTCTCCATTTTTGGCATTATATTCAAAGGTAAGTATTTATGTTCTTTTAATCTACTTCAAAACTTTCATTTCCAATCATTTATTTTAAAATTTAGTGCCATTTTGGAATACGCTAGTTCATAATTTCAAATTTCTATTTAAAAAAAATGTTCAAACTATATTGGTAATTAAATTCATGCAGTTTCCACGGTTCATAATATTATTGCATAAGATTTCTGGATTAAAACTGTGTGTCAATTTTTTAAATCAACGTATTGGATCATACTCCATGATCCATCATCAGGATGCATCATCTCTATCTACTTTTCATCTTGATGATGGATGATGGATTATGATTCCAAACATTGATGTAAAAAATTGACACACAATTTTAATCCAAAAATCTTATGCGATATTGGTAATTTTTCGTATCTCTTTTTGCTGTTTGAATTTTTTGTTTTTTTAACACTATACAACTTGTTGGGTGGTGAAGACCAAATATTCTATTTTAGTTGGCAGTTTCTCTCACGATTTCCTTCTTTGTAATGACTTATTTTTGGCATGTGTTCGCTAATTTAGAAGTTGTCTGTTTTGATGGCTTTTTACCATTTTGGAGATGAGACCAAAATTATAAAGCCATTGCTACTTGAATGCAGAGTGTACTTTTGAGAATGAATAAAAGAGATAATCCCTGTTGAAAGTGGACGTAGTATTTTAAGACAAACCACTATAAATCTTGGTGTTTCAATGTCTGTGTTTGGTTTTATATTTTGGTTTAATTTTCTGTTTTCTTTTTGTTTGCAAATATTTTTAACAATTGGTATCAGAGCTTTGGTAAAAAAGTTGTTTTGGAAATTGTGAAGAATTTCTAGGAAAATGGATGTAGAAGCTTTGTTTGATTGGGATTGAGCTCTCATGTCTTGGTCATATGGCCATGAAGAGAGTTTGAAGTGGGAGTTGTGGTGACAACTACAGATAGTGACCTAGAGCTAGATGAAATTCTGCCAATGGAAGTAGATGAATCTCCTATTGTTGATCTTGATTCCCTGAGCACTGCCCAGGAAAGGTATGTGTGGGAAAGGCCTCCACAGGATTTGGGAGGCAAGTATTTTGACATACTAGAAGAATCACAGAGCCTACAGAGGCTGAAGGAAACATAGGATACATCAAATGTTGATGTGAAAGCTACACCAAAATGTCGTGCACATTGGTGGGATGGCTGGACAAATGAAGAGGATTCGACTGAAGAAGGGAAGGATGTTGGTTTTGGAGTTGAATCTGAAGCAAACGAGTTTTTAGAAGATATCAAGATTGAGCTTTGAGCACTTCTTGAATGCACTGGTGATGCACAACATAGGAAATCCATCATGGAGGAGTTACAGAAGAGGGAAAAGGAAGATAAGAGTGGTAAGTCTATAAAGGACCTAGTATTGCTCCTATATGAAATGGTTTTTCTCACTTCTGACTTCCATCTTGATGATCCAAATACCTTTGCATCAAGAATTCTTAGGATGTTGAAGCTGGGTATCACTATTTATGAAGAAAAAGATGAAGATGTGCACGCTGAAATTTTAGTTCGAACCCCAATTGACGAGGGTGAAGATGTTGCCGTAATCTCAAAGGTGAAGGAAGGACCCAAGGTAACAGTTGTGGAAGAGTTGTTTGAAAAATTCGGAAAGGCTGAGAGAGTTGGAGGCAGAGCCAGAGGTAGAGGAGTTTTTGCAGCAACCATGGTGCAATATGTGTCACATGAAACGACAGATAATCCATTACAAGAAATGGCTGCAAGAGTCCAAGGGAGGCGTTTGGGTGATTTTTCTAAGGTAGATAAAGCCCATTCTACCAAAGTGCAGTGAATATTGATGAAGCCCATTTTTTGAATGAAGCCATTGTTGGAAATAGGTTGCCATTAAATTGCAAATCCTAAACATTAATTATTTCATGTATCTCCTTGTTTCTTGGAATGTGTTCAACAACACTAAGATTATTGTGAGATTAATATTTGATGAAATAATCATGATTATTGACATTTGTAATTAATTCTAAATGTAAGAAGCATGTGAGGGCGTCCATATTGAGTTCCTAAATAATAGGGACACATGGGACACTCACATGGTAAGGTGAAACTCACCTTGTGTTCAGTTAACTATACGGAGTAACAGTTAACACTTCTGAATGCATGTGAAGATCCTAGGAGTTAGGATTTGATGTTTGCATGCTTGAAGTTCAGTTAAGTTCAGTTAAGTTCAGTTCAGATCAGTTCAGTTCAGATCAGTTAAGTTCAGTTCAGTTCAGTTCAGAATCAGTTTAGTTCAGTTCAGTTCAGTTCAGTTCAGTTCAGTTCAGTTCAGTTCGGTTCAGTTCAGTTCAGTTATCTTCAGTTGCATGCAAGTGCATGTTGCATGCATGTTAGTTATTTTGAGTTGCATGTAGTTAGCTTCAGTTAACTTGAATGCATGGCTAATAACATTGAGTTGTATGACAGATAACAGGGACTACCTCCATTAACAAGGGATGACCATTCTTTGGGAATGGTGTTGAGTAAATGTTTCAGTTAACAATAAAGCACTTGAAGCCAACTTGGGCGCCCAAGATGCTTTATTGGAATTAACTCCAATGCATGATAAGATATTTTTGATGGCTCAGTTAAGTAGCTTTAATTGTGGGAAGCCATCTTTGAGGAATAGCTTTGGAATTATCACCGAAGTGAAGGAGAAGTTGTAGCTTCAGTTTGGGACACCCAAATGCATGAAGCACATGTTGTAAGCTTTAGTCTTCACTGAATAACTCTACTTGAAGGAATATGGCGTACCTTTTCAAGGGCTTGAGATTATGCATTGTAATTATCACCATTTGGAGATTACAAGGTTGCATATTGTCTATATATCTCATTCAAGTTGAATAGAGTTTGGAGATTGGTTATTGCAGGTGTGAAGAAGATTGTTGAAGATAGAAGAAGCATTCTCAAGCAAGAATTGGAGCTATTGTAATTCAGAGTTTGAATAATAGAATAATTCTTGGTGGAGTTTTTTCTCGAAAGGGTTTCTCCACGGTATATCTTGTGTGATCCTTCTATTATCCTGTCTAGTTCTTCTAAATAATTCTCTCTACATTCTACAACAGTAAAATGGATTAATCAAGATAATCATCCACAAAGAATTTATGTAACAAAGAAAAGACTTACTTAGAACAACAATATTGAAGTTTTACAGAGTATTAATCTAAGAAAACACCTCATTTTCCAACATTTGGTATCAGAGCTGAGGTTGGGTAGAGTATTGGGACGCCTTTCTCTTAAAAGATTGGAGGTTTTTTAGCTTAGTGGGAGCTCTTATTATTTTTGTTATTTGCTGATTTTGGAATTAAGTTTTGTTATAATGAATTCAAGGTTAGAGATTGAAAGGTTCAATGGTTCTAACTATGAAATGTGGAAATTAAAAATGGAAGATCTTCTTGAAGAAAGAGATCAGTGGTTAGCGGTTAATAATGAGACAAAGACACCTACAACTATTTCGGATGAAGATTGGGCTAAGTTAGATAACAAGGCAAGAGGAACAATAAGGTTATGTCTTGCTGATGTTGTTCTTTTGAATGTTTCAATGGAAACGGTGCATATAAATTATGGAAAAGAATAGGGGATATTTATCAAACTAAGAGTCTCACCAATAAGTTGTATCTGAAAAGGCAATTATATTCATTGAAAATGAAAGATGGTGATTCAAGTAGCACAACATTTAAATGCTTTCAATTTAATTCTCAACAGTTAGCATCTGTAGATGTAAAGCTAGAGGATGAGGATAAGTGCATTTTATTACTTTTGTTCGTTACCAAATTCTTGGGAAAATCTAATTGTTGCAATTAGTGGTAATGTGTAGATCCAAAGATGGACAATTATTCCTACTCTCCTATCAAAGGAGTTGAGGAGGAAGTCTAAGGAGGGAATCCAAGATGCCTTGTTTGTAAAAGGTAGGCCTAAGAAAAAGGAACCTAAGGGAAACAAGGAAGGAAAGGGTAAGTCAGAAGGACGAAGTAAGGTAAGATGTTTGGAACTATGGGAAACTAGGACATGTGAAGAAGGATTGTAAGAACAAGAAAGAGAGTTCTGATTCTTCTACAGAGGAGTCCTCAGATAATAGTAATGATGCATTGGTTATTTCAGCTAATATTGTTTGTGATAACTCTTTGCTTCATGTTTCAGAGTAATCTTCGTAGAGAGGATGGTAGTCACGATGCCATGTGTGACTCAGTATCACGGTTCAGTGGGAGTTGTTGGCAGTGACTTGGATGCATCATTGGTAAGGTTATCTCCATGTGGTTGGAGATATGGTTTCTTGATTTAGAGTATATTTGTTATGGATGTCATGGTTTACTCTTGATACTAGTTTAGAGTTTGGCATATTTACATGGTTCTCTTGAGACTAAGATGTATAAGTATGTTATGATGGATGTGATCTCCTAAGATGAGATGGTTAGATCATGGATGTCATGTTTATGTTCTTGATTCATGATTGGAGTTTTGACAATGATCTTGTGTAGTTCTCTTAAGTTTTGGGTACATTAATCATTTGCTTGTCTACTTCATGAAAGTGTTGTGTTGCATTTGGAGTTTGGCATGGATTGGTTGGTTACAGGTCCTCATGGATACTTGGAGAAATAGGTGAGGCTGGAATTCTCTTGTGGTAAGAGACATTTGTTGGAATGGTTACTTGTAAGAAAAGTTTTTTAACAGAAAAGACCGAGGAGTCTACACCTTGGTTGAATGTGAATTCAACACACTTAGTGGTTTAGCATGCCTCTAAAGAGGTGGTTTGGTTATAGAGGCTTGGGAAAGGTAATGGTTTGGTTGATAATGGAAGGTATTAATTGAGAAAGTTAACACTTTAATTAATGTTACAGATTTATCTTATGAAACCATACAGATAAGTTCTCTTGGTTTTAATCATTTGCTTGGAAGCTTCATGATTATGCAGGTTGCATTTGAAGTTAGCATGGATTGATTAGTTGGTGCAAGAAGGCCATTGGCTTTGAGACTTGTACTTGTTTTATTATTTCTTGTTTAGAATAATTGCAATGTATAATGTCAAGTGGGAGAATGTTGGAAATAGGTTGCCATTAAATTGCAAATCCTAAACATTAATTATTTCATGTATCTCCTTGTTTCTTGGAATGTGTTCAACAACACTAAGATTATTGTGAGATTAATATTTGATGAAATAATCATGATTATTGACATTTGTAATTAATTCTAAATGTAAGAAGCATGTGAGGGCGTCCATATTGAGTTCCTAAATAATAGGGACACATGAGACACTACATTGCAAGGTGAACTAGGAGTTAAGTTGATGTTTGCATGCTTGAAGTTCGGTTAAGTTCAGTTCAGATCAGTTAAGTTCAGTTTAGATCAGTTAAGTTCAGTTCATATCAGTTAAGTTCAGTTCAGATCAGTTCAGTTCAGTTCAGTTCAGTTCAGTTCAGTTCAGAATCAGTTTAGTTCAGTTCAGTTCAGTTCAGTTCAGTTCAGTTCGGTTCAGTTCAGTTATCTTCAGTTGCATGCATGTTAGTTATTTTGAGTTGCATGTAGTTAGCTTCAGTTAACTTTGAATGCATGGCTAATAACATTGAGTTGTATGACAGATAACAGGGACTACCTCCAGTTAACAAGGGATGACCATTCTTTGGGAATGGTGTTGAGTAAATGTTTCAGTTAACAATAAAGCACTTGAAGCCAACTTGGGCGCCCAAGATGCTTTATTGGAATTAACTCCAATGCATGATAAGATATTTTTGATGGCTCAGTTAAGTAGCTTTAATTGTGGGCGCCATCTTTGAGGAATAGCTTTGGAATTATCACCGAAGTGAAGGAGAAGTTGTAGCTTCAGTTTGGGACACCCAAATGCATGAAGCACATATTGTAAGCTTTAGTCTTCACTGAATAACTCTACTTGAAGGAATATGGCGTACCTTTTCAAGGGCTTGAGATTATGCATTGTAATTATCACCATTTGGAGATTACAAGGTTGCATATTGTCTATATATCTCATTCAAGTTGAATAGAGTTTGGAGATTGGTTATTGCAGGTGTGAAGAAGATTGTGAAAGACAGAAGAAGCATTCTCAAGCAAGAATTGGAGCTATTGTAATTCAGAGTTTGAATAATAGAATAATTCTTGGTGGAGTTTTTTCCCGAAAGGGTTTCTCCACGGTATATCTTGTGTGATCCTTCTATTATCCTGTCTAGTTCTTCTAAATAATTCTCTCTACATTCTACAACAATAAAATGGATTAATCAAGATAATCATCCACAAAGAATTTATGTAACAAAGAAAAGACTTACTTAGAACAGCAATATTGAAGTTTTACAGAGTATTAAGCTAAGAAAACACCTCATTTTCCAACATTTAGTATCAGAGCTGAGGTTGGGTAGAGTATTGGGACGCCTTTCTCTTAAAAGATTGGAGGTTTTTTAGCTTAGTGGGAGCTCTTATTATTTTTGTTATTTGCTGATTTTGGAATTAAGTTTTGTTATAATGAATTCAAGGTTAGAGATTGAAAGGTTCAATGGTTCTAACTATGAAATGTGGAAATTAAAAATGGAAGATCTTCTTGAAGAAAGAGATCAGTGGTTAGCAGTTAATAATGAGACAAAGACACCTACAACTATTTCAGATCAAGATTGGGCTAAGTTAGATAAGAAGGCAAGAGGAACAATAAGGTTATGTCTTGCTGATGCTGTTCTTTTAAATGTTTCAATGGAAACTAGTGCATATAAATTATGGAAAAGAATAGGGGATATTTATCAAACTAAGAGTCTCACCAATAAGTTGTATCTGAAAAGGCAATTATATTCATTGAAAATGAAAGATGGTGATTCAGTTGCACAATATTTGAATGCTTTCAATTTAATTCTCAGTCAGTTAGCATTTGTAGATGTAAAGCTAGAGGATGAGGATAAGTGCATTTTATTACTTTGTTCTTTACCAAATTCTTGGGAAAATCTAATTGTTGCAATTAGTGGTAATGGTGCAGATCCAAAGATGGACAACATTATTCCTACTCTCCTATCAGAGGAGATGAGGAGGAAGTCTAAGGAGGAAATCCAAGATGCCTTGTTTGTAAAGGTAGGCCTAAGAAAAAGGAGCCTAAGGGAAACAAGGAAAGGGAAGGGTAAGTCAGAAGGATGAAGTAAGGTAAAGTGTTGGAACTGTGGGAAACCAGGACATGTGAAGAAGGATTGTAAGAACAAGAAAGAGAGTTCTAATTCTTCTACTGAGGAGTCCTCAGATGTTAGTAATGATGCATTGGTTATTTCAGCTAATATTGTTTGTGATAACTCTTTGCTTCATGTTTCAGAGTAATCTTCGTAGAGAGGATGGTAGTCACGATGCCATGTGTGACTCGGTATCACGGTTCAGCGGGAGTTGTTGGTAGTGACTTGGATGCATCATTAGTAAGGTTATCTCCATGTGGTTGGAGATATGGTTTCTTGGTTTAGAGTATATTTGTTATGGATGTCATGGTTTACTCTTGATACTAGTTTAGAGTTTGGCATATTTACATGGTTCTCTTGAGACTAAGATGTATAAGTATGTTATGATGCATGTGATCTCCTAAGAGGAGATGGTTAGATCATGAATGTCATGTTTATGATTCTTGATTCATGATTGGAGTTTTGACAATGATCTTGTGTAGTTCTCTTAAGTTTTGGGTACATTAATCATTTGCTTGTCTACTTCATGAAAGTGTTGTGTTGCATTTGGAGTTTGGCATGGATTGGTTGGTTAGAGGTCCTCATGGATACTTGGAGAAATAGGTGAGGCTGGAATTCTCTTGTGGTAAGAGACATTTGTTGGAATGGTTACTTGTAAGAAAAGTTTTTCAACAGAAAAGACCGAGGAGTCTACACCTTGGTTGAATGTGAATTCAACACACTCGGTGGTTTAGCATGCCTCTAAAGAGGTGGTTTGGTTACAGAGGCTTGGGGAAGGTAATGGTTTGGTTGATAATGGGATGGTATTAATTGAAAAAGTTAACACTTTAATTAATGTTCCCGGATATCTTATGAAATACATACATATAAGTTCTCTTGGTTTTAATTATTTTCTTGGAAGCTTCATGATTATGCAGGTTGCATTTGAAGTTAGCATGGTTTGATTAGTTAGTGCAAGAAGGCCATTGGCCTTGAGTCTTGTACTTGTTTATTATTCCTTGTTTAGAATAATTGCAATGTATAATGTCAAGTGGGAGAATGTTGGAAATAGGATGCCATTTAATTGCAAATCCTAAACATTAATTATTTCATGTATCTCCTTGATTCTTGGAATGTGTTCAACAACACTAAGATTAAGTTGAGATTAATCTTTGATGAAATAATCATGAATATTGATATTTGTAATTAATTCTAAATGTAAAAAGCATGTGAGGGCATCCATAGTGAGTTCTTAAATAATAGGGACACATGGGACACTCACATGGTAAGGTGAAACTCACCTTATTGTTCGATTAACTATCACAGATAACAGTTAACGCCGAATGCATGTAAAGATCCTAGGAGTTAGGATTTGATGTTTGCATGCTTAGAGGGTACGGATAAGTTAAGTTGATTAGTTTAGTTTAGTTGATTCGATTCAGAATCGGTTTGAATTCGGTTTAGTTTAGTTGATTCGATTCCACAGTTCGATTGATTACATTCGATTTATCTTGATTGCATACAAGGTATATATTGTTTGAGTTGCCTTAGTTAGCTTCGATTAACCTTAATGTAGCTAATAACATTGAGTTGTATGAAAGATAACAAGGACTACCTCTAGTTAACAGGGGATGACCATTCTTGCATGAATGGTGTTGAGTAAATGTTTAAGTTAATTAGAAATCACTTGGAGCCAACTTGGGCGCCCAAGATGCTTTCTTGGATTTACCTCTCTTGCATGATAAGATATTTATGAAGGCTCAGTTAAATAGCTTTACTTAAGGGCGCCATCTTTGAGGAATAGCTTTGGAATTATCACCGAAGTGAAGGAGAAGTTGTAGCTTCAGTTTGGGACACCCAAATGCATGAAGCACATGTTGTAAGCTTTAGTATTCACTAAATAACTCAACTTGAAGGAATATGGCGTACCTTTTCAAGGGCTTGAGCTTGTGCATTGTAATTATCACCATTTGGAGATTACAAGGTTGCATATTGTCTCTATATCTCATTCAAGTTGAATAGAGTTTTTATAATTGTTATTGCAGGTGTGAAGAAGATTGGTAAAGACAGAAGAAGCATTCTCAAGCAATAATTGGAGCTATTGTAATTCAGAGTTTGAATAATAGAATAATTCTTGGTGGAGTTTTTTCCCGAAAGGGTTTCTCCACGGTATATCTTGTGTGATCCTTCTATTATCCTGTCTAGTTCTTCTTAATAATTCTCTGCATTACAGGCAAATGGATTAATACAAGATAATCACCCATAAAAGGAGAATATATGCTTGAAACAAAAGAAAAGACTTACTTAAGATCCAACCAATATTAAAGAAGTTTCTACAGAGTAAGCTAAGAAAAACACCTCATAACAATGCTTACCTATGATAAAAATGAGTTTCTTGCTTTTTTGGGTGTGGGAAATGGTGAATCTATTAGTAGCCATGAAATTAGACCCATCAAAAACTTCAATATGTGTGTGCTTCATAGTATCTTCTATTTAGATTTATTTGGTTATATCACATGGATCTTACATCATCATGCTTGAGTAATCCTAAAAATGAGAGAAATTGTCATCTTTCCATTTTGTACCCTTCATCTTTTCATCACTATTACAATGCTTCTCATAATAAAAATAATTTTGAAATGATATGGTATGAGATTGGTGCATTAAATATTTTTCATAATTATCATTATTTATTGAGCTATAATTACAACAGAAATCAAAGTGTTTACCAAATTATTTTGTTTTAGAAAATTTTGGAAGATTTAAAATGACACTACTCTCCATGTGAATCAAATTTTTTAAATTAGTGACACCAACTAGGACATTCTTCCTAGAAGCTTTGAATCTAATGTACTCATCACTTTTTTTGGTTCCATCACTTAACTTTTTATCTCTTTATTAGATGTCTTTGAATCTTCTCGTGATATCATTTCATCTTTGCCTTGATGTAAGTGGCTTAATTCCCAATATTATTTGCATGAGAAGACATTAATTTTCTTCTAAGCTCATCTCTAGTATCATTAACGTAGGAAATTGAAAAATAACTTCCAAAATTAAAAATTTCATGGGTTTTTTGGCATTTCAGTGAAGGACCCATTGGTGATCTATTAAATAGAATATAATTTATGTGTAGACTAGGGAGAAAAAGGGATCAAGAAAATGGACAGATTATATATTTTTTAGATATATGTGGTTGGGATCCAATAGGATTAGTTCACTAGAAATAGGAAATGGGTTTCTGGTTCACAAACAAAAATTAATTGAAAATAGAAAATTACACATGTTGATGAGCCTAGTTTTTGGTCAAATTTTGGGTAGAAGCTATAGTCCATTTGCTAGAAGTGTCATGAAATTTAGTAGTTAAATGTTAATATTTGCATAATGTTTCCCTCAAACCATTGACATTGGGTTTAACCCTATCTCTGTGAGTTTTAATGACATTGGCATATTATGTGGATTATCTATATTGATTTTGCATATGGTTGATGAATGTTCTTTAAGGTGATTATAGATGTGCAATTATTATGCGTACTGACACTACTATGCAAGACAAAATTTGTGGATGCTAAGTTGAGAAAGGAAACCGCTAGATGGTCATACAGGGGAATCATTCAAAGGAGTCAACCGAAGGATAATGAAAAAAAATTCCCCATGATAGTCAATTGTAACCACCTTGTATTTATGGCATTGAGAAATAGTGGGCATTACTGCATTGTTGAGTCGATGTTTGGGCATGCATGTCTGACCAGATTCGCTGCAGATGTAACTGCTTTGCCACTCTTTTCCTGGTTTTCCCTAAATGGCATCCTCTTAGTTAGTGGGAGTTGACCACCCTGTTTAGCTGGTAGAATAAATAAGGATTTGAATCTTCTTCTTGGGGGTTCTTAGTTCTTGATTGTTGTTGTTGAAATGATATTGATAATGTATTAAGCATTCTCCATTTTTCAATACAACCATGCTGCTACTCTGTTTATACATTTTTCCATGAATGAGATGATAGTCTAAGTTTAAGCATTTGAATTTGTATTAGTCTTAGTGGATACTCATCCAAGGGGGCCCACTTGGTGAGTAATCCGTTATTTAGAGTAATTAGTTTAGTTATTATTTCTTGTTCTATACTTAGCTCAAAATTTGGCATCGATTGTTCCCACAACCACTAGAATTCCATTCTATGATTGTTCCTATAGCCAAAGTAGATAGATTAGTTTCTTGTTTGTTCGCCCAGATCTTTATTTTTGTTATGCATTTCAGCTTAGCATAGTTTTTAATTAATGCTAGTTTATTTTCCAGTATTACATTTTTCTCAGTTGTAGTGTAGATATGGCTACTTTGAGTCCCTAGTGCACATATAGTGCTGACCCATTTCAATTTTACATCCCTGGGTTGAAAAATTAAATGCACCTTCATGATGATTGAGATAGCTATTCAAGTTAGATGTCCAATCTCCAAATCATGGCTGTAAAGGCTTAATTATTGAATCATTGTAGAAGGCCAAAATTTTGGCATCATTGTCAGGGATGGTGTCAAGCTAGGAATTTCTTTGGAGTCATTGATAGTTTCTTTGATATAGCACTTCTCTTGAGTTGTTCTTAGAGTACCCCCTTGCTTAGATGAGTAAAGGGAAATGGTTCTTCTTCTTCTATGCATGGTGTCAAGAAGAAGAACCATTTCCCTTTACTGATGCATATCCTGATCTGACTATTTCTGAAGCTCCACTAGATTGATAACCCCTTGCCTTGGGAATCCATTAAGAAGACATGGGTGATACCTTCTTGTTTGAGTTTGACATGCTCTGCGAAAGTTATGACTATACCACTGATGCTCATAGGCTTAAGCTATTTCCAACCACTTTAAAAGAAGTTGCACTAAGATGGTTTATGAGTCTAGGAAGAGACACCATGGAGACTTGGGAGGACATGAGAACAGATTTCCTTGGAAAATACAAGGAATATTGCAAGGGAAGTGATACAAGAGGAGGTGATGTTTTTAGAATACAACAAAAGGAAGATGGGAGCTTGGAAGATTACATTTCAAGGTTTCTGTTTTGCATGCAGAAATCTCCACACCATACACTTAATGAAGAATCACAAAAGGTGATTTTCTTGAGAGGATTCAATGAGAGTTGCACTGATGCTTTGGACCTAATGGCAGGAGGAGATATCTCCCAAGTTCCTTGGGAGGATATCAAGAAAATATGTCAGAACTATTCCAGAGCAGCTTCAAAGGAAGGGAGAGCTTACCAATATTCTATGGGTAAGTCATCTACCAGTGGAGTTTTAGGGGTGGAGATTACTAATTTGTTGGCAGACTTCAAGTAGGATATTACAAACAATCTAGCTACTCAGCTGGATACACTATAGGCCAAAGACAAACATGAGGAGGCAGAGGAAATATTAATAGAACACTTCCCTCATTGCAGACAAAAGAAGGACTATAGATGTAAGATGGTAGCTAACATTGACAACAAGATTCCACCTGATTTTAAACCAATTCAGACTGAGGAAGATCAAGTCTACTTTGTTGCACAAAGGAAGCCCTGGGTTCCTGTTATCAATAAGATTTGCACCCTGCTGAAAATGAAAGTTCAACAATCTATTGAAACATGGAAACATTCTCGATTTGTGGGTAACTTATTATGAGAATGAATCTCCAGAGAAGGTTGAATTCCTCATTGATAATCACCTATTCTATTGACTTGCGGGAAAAGAGTTAGAAGGAATTTTATGATTTAGATCCTATCACCTAAAATGATTGACCAACATTAAGAAGATTCTGATAATAACTCACTGTCACCACTTCTTTTAAAACTTGATTCTCACAATCCCACAACACATGTGATCCAAAAGTAATTTGTGCAAAGGTTTGGAATAAACACAAGGCACAACTTGAACTAAAATGTAAGTCTTGCAAATCACTTTACAACAAGACAAGAAAAGGATTCAACAGATTTGAATCACAAAACTCATCAAATTACTATTGCAAGGCATAAGCAAGAAGTGAGAAAGGAAATTCTGCTGCTTTATTGAATGAAGGAGTGAAAACTTTCAAAATATGAGTACAAAGAAGTTTACAAGCTCAAAAATGTGTAAGAGCAAGAAACAAGAATTTGAACTGAGAAAACACTAAGTTTTCTTCAAGATATATCTCAAAAAACCTAATTCGAGCTCAAGAAGAAAGCTCAAAGAAAAGCCTAAAAAACTGCCCAAAAAGGTGGCACAAAAGTGGAAAAGTCACACTTTTTGCATGTACATACTGAAAAGCTTCTAAAAATAGGGCTGCTTTGCTTTGAAAGCAAAAAAAACACCTTATCTCTCCACCAAGAAGCTCAAATCCGACCAAAAGAAAGATTACTCACAAATCTGCTAAAAATAGCAAAGAAATAAAACAATTTATAAGATATTGCTTTATTCTTTCTTTACAATGATTTGCAAATTTAATACTCTCACAATTTGATTATTTTTTGCAATTAAAGATTTAGAAAAATCTTTTGCAAAAAATCACAACCTTATTTCTCGAATACAATATTTGATTTCCTCAAACATCATAAAATATAAAGCAATCTCTTATCGATACTTTAATTGATTTCTTTAAAATCAATTAAAAAATAAAAACCCTAAGTCATAAGCAAAGTCTCATTTATAATTTTAATTGATTCCTCTCGAAATCAATTAAAACATAAGATATCCATCATCATCCATTTTTACTAAGGCATCATTGACATAAAACCCTAAAGTCTAAGGCCATAAAAATATTTCATTGGGAAAACCTAAAGACTTAGGCAAAATAAAAATATGAAGATCCCCCCATAAGAATCGACCTAAGGTATGCAGAAGATATAACAATAAATTTTTTATCCCCCAAGTCGAATTAGGGTTGGGAAAACCCTAAAGAACAAAAAAAAAGATCCCAATTATTTTGCTTCATTTTGAAAGAGAGGACTTTGGAAGAGAGTCTCTGCCTACCACTGCCATGTGCATTAGGGTTTCAACCTGAAACCTTCATTCGAGCCTCCAATCAAGCTCACAATCTCTTAATTCTGATCATGCTTGTCCCTCATTACTCATGGTAAATTTTTTTTTACTGTCTTCTCTTTATTTGTTGGGTTTTTTTGGTGAGAAAAGGCCTCACAGGCCACGACTATGACATGGTTATCTGATGATATATGGCTCTGTATCTTTTTTGCCTTTTCTTTTGTATTCTTGGTCTTCACTATGATAGGCCAACCCCTGTATCTGGAAGCTTTTGAGAGCTTGGCCGTGGTCTTCTTACTCCTTTATGGCGCGCATGGTAAGCTCTATCATTCCTTTGTATTTTTCTTGGCATTCTTTCTCCAAAACATAAGCTTATAAAAGCTTTATACATCTGCAAAAGATCATTTTCATTTATAATTTCATGGCCATTACATAGGCCGCGCTATGCTTATACTCTAAAATGCATTTTACTTAGAAACTTTGTATGATTCCATTGCTTTCTTCAGATTTTGGGGCCTAGCATGTGTACTTAAAAGTTTTCTATTTCAAATGAAACTTTGAAGCTGAAAACCCCTCTTCTTGGCCGTGACCACTCATGCACAAAAATGGGTGTTATGTCAATTTTTGGGCTCAACCCAAGAGAGTATATTGTATATTCTGCATTTCTAGAACAAAACCCTCATGTGGGTGTATTGTATTTCGAAGAAATAATGTCCATTTTTTATTTCTCCAAAACTAGAGCTTAAGCTGGAGCCACCATTGTACAATTTCTGCATTTTAACAAAACCCCATGTGGGTATTCAGAAAATAATAAAAAATATGGGTAAAACTGCATTTGGATTTAAAATACTCAAATGGGCATTCGTTATTTTAAGTATAACTACACTTTTAGGTCAAAAACCCAATATGGGTATTCCTGAAACTTGAAAGAAATTCATTTATTCTCTCTCTATCAAAATTTTGAAAAACTTGTCTCTGTGTAAGAATGGCTGCTCCTCTCATGTTTCCAGTTTACTGTATTTTTAATTGGCCACCATGGAAGAAAACCTAACTGAAAACACATAAATTTTACACATGCTACCGAAACTCTGTAATTGATACTTCATGAGTATTAAAATTTCACTGTGTTTTTAATTCAAATGCAACCTGGTAACACTTCCTTCATATTTCAAAAGCACTTTGTAGCTATTTCCCTCCATTTCTGAAAATGGATATATATGTGATCTTTGCTCCATTTAATTTCCAGTTTCTGTTGTTAAATAAAAGCTTTTGCAAGCTTGCTGTTATAAAAAATGATTACTCATTTTGCAAACCAAGCAAACCCATTGCATTTCCATTTCTATTCTTCATTGTATGATTGATTGTTCAAGGCCAAAGCTCATATACTGTATGCATGGCAGAAATCTGCATTTCAAATATCTGTATTTCACAAAAGCTTTCGTACTCAAAAAATTATAAAAATGATTGTCTCCTTCATTGTATTACTACAAAATCTTAGGGCAGTATATGGAACACATTTCCTTTTTAAAAGACACTATCCTGTATTGTTCAGGCATTGATAAGATGATATCACTGCTCCTTATCTTGGAAAATTTCATGCATTTTTATGTTCCACTTAAGAAATAAAACTGTTCCATGCACTTGCTCTCCCTTC
>VDFB02390556.1:0-16523 GCA_007258455.2 Sequoia sempervirens | reverse complement strand
AGATCTTGTTCAATTTTAAACCCAAACTGAAGTGTGGAGGCAATCTTTTATGCAACTTAATGTCATCAAAAAATACTTTTGGTTCTCAAGATCGTCGTGAAGCGTGAGAGAAGTGCATACGCCTTTTTAGATGAGATTACTTTGAATAAGAAATTATGAAACACAAAAAAAAACACATGTTCATTTTAAGCCTCAAAGCAATGATGATTTTGTTTTAAGCACCAAAAATCAAATGTGAAGTTTCTTTGTTCAATTTTATCCCAAAAAACAATGTCTAGTCAGTTTCTAGTGTTTCAATTTTAATCCCACTTTGAAAAAATAAAAATCAATCAATGATTAATTTTAAATCCAAATTGAAAGTGAGTTGTCTTAAAATAGAAAACGAGAGTAGGAAATGGATATTTCAAGTTATTACATTAAGCATTAAAAAATGCTTTTCTCAAGTTTAAATTCAATGTTCAACTCAAATCTGCTTACTTTCGCCTAATTCCCATGTGGAAGAGAGACCACCTTTGTTTCTTGATATAATCCTACAAACATTACAAAGCCATTAGAGATAAGATTTTCAAGAAATCAATGCAGCAATGTATCAAAGAAATTACCCCTATTATGCAAAGTCTTTGTAAAAACAAACAATCAATGGTTATAGCTAAAAAGTCAAATCTGATGAACCCCCAAAAAATTGTATTCAAGAAACAAAGCAAGGCAGTAAAATGGAGACATAAGATTTTATGCTCAAAATCTAGTATTTTTTGTTTTATTGAAGCCACATTGCATGGTTTAAGTCAAACAAATTATTCCTCCAATGACCATTATGAGGTGATGATTTCTTGAATACTCCAAATAATATAGACCACATATCCAAAGCATTTGCCATCAATAAAGATCACTTTAAATCAAATCAAAATATGAAATAAAGAAATCTTGGTCATTCAAGATCTCTATCAAAAATTTACCTTTTACCTGTGAGAAAATGAATATGTCAGAGACACCAGATTACGAGTAATACAGACTACATACCCAATATTGTCACCATCAATAGAAATATAATAAAAAGTTGTCATTCAAGATTGCTACCATCAATAGAAATCATCAAAAAATAAAATAAAAATCTATCATTCAAGATTGCCGCCAGTGTCAGAGTATTAAAATCCACACAATGAATGCAATATTCTAGGCTATACTCATATAGAGAAAATCGAGGGTACACACCAACAGTTGGAGAAAATATCAGAAAGAAATGTCAGAGCATTAAAAGTCCATGTCAAAGCACTTAAAAGCTTAATCAACAAAGTGAATTTTTACTCAGATGAGAAAATCAAAGGTACACACCAACGGGGTCAGTGCCTACACAAGTGGTGACCTTACTCTTCTTTTTCTCTTCAAAATCCGTGCTTACCCACTGCATAGTTGGTAAATGTTATCATATCTTCCACCAAGTATTTGAGGTCAGCACAATTATGTTATGGACTATCCACTGCATTCTTGAACCATTCCTATTTGGTGGGTAGCGCCTACCAGATTTGTGCTCTAGTGGAATGTAGTCACACAATCGTCACTCAGTCAAGAATGAATGACAACTCATAGGGATATTTGAAGTCGTCCTCACAGGAAGCACCCTGCAGAGTCCCCGAATGGTAACAAAATGGTCTTACGGAATCACTTGGCGGATTGATCTGGGTGAATTCTTGGATTTCACGTGTTTCCCAATAGTGAGATATTATATCCAAACTCCAGACGGTGTACAATTCCTAGAATAGTTGATGACTCAGAATTTATGTGAATTCTTGTTCGGCTTTGCCCCGTCGATGCAATCTACTTAGATCAATTGTGAAGGCTTTATATGACTGAACTATCATGCTAGTGACTTGGATTTATGCCTCCTGAAATAATCTTATTACATTTGAGAAAAATTTATTGATGAGCAGGTTCTTAAAGACTTTGAACAGTAACCAAAAATGGTGATAGGATGTGTACTCATCACTTAGCCAATGAAACAAAATTATCACCAAGGACATAAGACACAAAAACAAATATTAAGGTGGGCTACATGTGGTGGCACAAGAAATTATTGGTTATGAGCACACTCAAATTCAAGAATGATCAATATTAAAGATTGAATGATCAAAATCACATGATCCAACTGTATATTCATCTTTATCATATCAAATAGTACTAGAAAAAACTCAGTTTGACCTTGACGACATATATTAATGTGCGATAGTGACTTCAACACAAGCACATCTACGTGATGCTCCCCTATAGCGAAAGCATGTAAAACTAAGCTTTGAATGGGAAATGACAGAGATAAACAACTCCCTTGAAGATATGCAAGGTAAAAGAAGAGATATAATAAGAGACTTATAGTATGATAGAAGGTATACAATACCTCTTATCCCTACGAATGATCCTTGTATTGATATGTGTCTTATGCGAGATCATCATGAGAGATGGCAAGACATCACGCACACCTTAGCAATGCGGTGTCTAGGAAGGAGGACAATTTGGACATGAGTCTTGTCCAACCTACTTACGATAGGAAGTCAATTACATTTCTTAAACAATTTCCAACTCACAAACAAAGAGTAAGATGAAAAGACAAGGTTGGATTTTATGCTTTCTAAAAAATTAAATCTAATGCTTAAAAGCTGTTAGAGGTTCCTTCTTCTAGCACCATATGTGAGCACCATAAACCTACAAATAGCCCCTAAACTTCAACATTCATTGAAATGGGTTAGTTCATACCAAATGCAAACTTATTAGTACTCCTATGAAATACTTAACCATGCTAAAATATGCAATCTAAATAGAACAAAGATAATTAAATGCAAGCATATAAAAAAATAATAAAAAATTTATTTCATAGTGGATTGGTGCTATTGTGGAAAATATCCCTTTCCCAATCCTTGATAGATAAGCTAAATGATGAAATGCCTTAAAGATGGAGTGATGGTGGGAAAAATCAGTTCTCTTGAAGGCAGTAGCTTTATATGAATTATTGTAGAAGTTTGATTAAGAATGGAAACTTACTCTATTTGTAGATTCTCAAATGGTAGAGTGCTCAAGATGGAGAAATGTGGGACTAAAGAGAAGCCAATGAAAAGGGTCCTTGTCAACTTGTGATAGGCTTGAGGATGAGCACATTTTTGGTCAATGTGTAAGAGAGGGATATTATTTCAAATTTGAATTTGAGAGTAAATGTTGAGTTTGACGTGCAAGAGACATGTAGAGCAGTAGTACTTTGTTGGTGTACATGTCCCACTTGATTTTTGAATTCAAACTTGAGGGAATATTCCTCAAGATGCCATGTTGATGGAAAATGCTTATTTTAATAAATCAAGAAATTGATTTATTGGTGCAAGTGGGAAAAGCTAGAGGATGTGACATGAATTAGATTAGATTTAATTAGGATTAGATTAGCTTAGATAATAATAAGATGATTTGACCTTTTTGACTTGAATACTTTGATTTATTTAAATCAAAAAAGGGATGAAAGGTGATTTCAGACTTAATTAAATAAATGATTGATTTATTTAATCAAGGAGGGTGATGTTAGGGTCAAGTTGATTTATTTAATTTAAACTGATGACTTTAAGAGATTGATAAATAAACTTGATTTATTTGTTGAATGGATGAATATGACCTAATCAAATGCATGATGCTGTTTGTGTGTCTACACAAGTGTATGCTTTAGGTGGCCACTCCTAGTTTTAATGATATTGATTCTCTTACAAGATAATTCTTATGAGCTATTAGTTTGGCTTCTTCAAAGTGGAATCTAGCTAAGTGGGAGATCGTTTGTAGGCCAGAATAGTCCAATGGGGCCTTGGGATATTACATACTATTCTTAATGGTTAGGTATTATTTCCTAAGTTATATTGGAGATGGTGCAATGAATAGGATCATGTTAGGGTGAATATTCTCTCTAACAAATGGCTGAGGAGGGTGGAAAAAGAAGAGGTTCCACAGGATTCTCTATTAGGGAAAGGTTATATCATTTGGGAAACTCTTAAAAAGGGAGCCAAGTTGATCAAGGGAAGATTGTCCTAGATTTGTAACAAGTGAATTGAAGCTCTCTTTTAGTATGATTCTTGGGATAGTGTTCTTCAAATCATGACCATGTGTCCTCATCTACAAGACCTTTTTCATCACTTCTTGAAGGCTAGATGGTTTGGGGTTGTAGACTTTAAATAAAACCAATTATGGGGGCATGTGGGAGTTTCTAGATGGAGGGATCTAGTTGAGTGGCTAGATAGGGGACTAGGTGTACATTGAATAGAGTTTAGAAATATTTTAGTTGGTAGAGAGTGTAGCTCTCTTAGAGAGATTGATATTCTATCTTGGAGTTTAGATCCCAAGGGGGTTTATGTATTGACTGGTGGATATCAAAAGCCAAACTATTAAAAATATGGGGAGATAGAAGTCTTGTGGTTGAAAAATGTCTAGAATATATTTTTTGGTCTAAGGCTATCTTATTTTTGTGGATTCTTGATTAGAACAAGTGCCTCATTTGGGATGACCTTCAGAAGAATGGTTTTTAGGGACCATTTGTCTGTGTTCTCTATGGTAATAGTGAAGAAGACTCATCCCATTTATTTTTCCAATGCTCTTTTTCTAAGGCCATCTAGCACCTATGTTGGGGTATTTTGAGGAAAGGTTGTGTTCATGCTTCTTCTTTGATTGATATCTAGAGAAGTCTTGGGAGGCATTCAACATAGGCTTCATTTCTTTAGGATGTGTGGAATATCGACCCCTCTTTTATTCTCGCACAAATATGGCTCAAAAGGAATATGAGGATCTTTCAAGGAAGTAAGTTGATGGTTTAAATAGTATGGAAGAGGGTTACTATCATGGTTCAAGAGATTTTAGAAAGTAAATGTGAAGTATCCCTCCCCTTGGAGAAGGAATATGAATAGATAGTGAAGAGTTTGGGTTTCCAAGGACTAGTGTCAATACCCCCTTTGTTAGGAAGTACCACTATTCCAAAAAGAAAAATAAGAGAGAAGGTCGATGGTCCCATCATTGAGCTAATATTTAAAGATTAATACAAATGGTTCTTCTAGAGAAAATCTTAGGCATCCTAGGTTTGGTGGAACTGGAAGGGATAGTTTTAGTAAGGTCATTTTCTTTTTCTCCATTTATAAGTGGCAACATAACTAATAACCTCAAGGAAGGAATGACTACTCTTTATGGTATTGAAAGAGATTGTGTTCTTGGTTGGCATAAAATGATTTGTGAGTTAGGTTCTCAAATCTTAGTTAATATGTTGAAAAAGCTAAACATATCTTTATTACATTTATATTATTATTTAAATTTATTTATAGGTAAGCAAGGACTGCCACGGGGAAACTTATTGTTTGTATTACATGAAAAACGAAAGGAACATTAGTTTGCACAAAGCTAGGCTTTCCAAGCCTCTAGATAGATTAGACTATTGGCCAGATCGTTGAATCTTATAGATTGTTCAGGGGTTAAGAGATTAGCATAGTTGCTTAAATAGAAATGAAAGGTTCCCATATATCCTCTGCCAATTCCTTGAATGGCTAACTAGAGATTTTGCAGCTATTGACTTCCTTTTGGCAGCAAACGCGTCAAAGACCCCCATGATTCCCATGATGGCATTGATTACATCCTCATCTGTAATGTGGAATAGATGTTTTATTTGATCCTTTGGGCTCTCTTGTAGACAACCGTAGACAAGCTTGACATCCTCTTTATTTTCCATAGCAGAAGATCAACCTCAAATAGCGCCTAGATTATCGGCTACCTATGGAAAATATTTATCCCTCCATTGCGAAGCATTGTTTACGTTGGAAATGACAACTATCCCAAGATTGCAGATTACTACTGCAGCCTCGAGATCTTCTATCATACTTGGATCTGCTTGTCTGGGACATTCCTTTCCTTTATCACTTTCTATATCAGACTTTAGGGTTCCTTTGAAGCCAGCCAATTGATCGGCCCTACCAGTAGAGATGATAGGTACATCCTAAAGCACACCACTATTTCCCAAAAGATTTCCTGCTCGATTCGATTCCCCATACATGTGGCAGATCAAAGTCACGTGCATCTCCTGCATCAATTCTCTTATTTTGTATACCTTAGGCTGGAGATCCCATATCCCAATCCGTCCTTTTTTAATGGATGCTACTACAAGAGATGTTAGTACAACTGAGTTGGCACAATACTGACTGAGTTGGCCTAATGGTGGAGAACTTGTACTCTTGAAAGAGAGGTCACAAGTTCAAATCCTGCAGGGGGTAAGGTATGTACACCTCATATTGTGGAGCACGAGTTAGGTGCCTCCCTCAGATTTGGGAGTATGAGGAGTCCCATATATACTATAAGCTGTCTGTAGACCCAAAAATAGATTGCCTGGTATTCATGGACTATAAAATAATATTATATTATTATTATTATTATAACCGAGGAGTCACATTCCATTTCAAGTTCTGATAATCCCTAGTCTTTAATCGTTTGTAGCCCGCGCAAGATGGCTACGATTTCGAACGTGTTATGTGTTCCCTCTTCTAGTTTTGTTGACATTGCCCATATAAGATCTCTGGTGCTGTTTTTGATTAAAGCATCTAGCCCCAAACTTCCTCGAGTTTCCCCGAAAGGCCCCATCCGTATTTAGCTTTAATCTTACGCTGGGTGGAAGAAACCATTAGGCACCAATCCTATTCACTTTAGAATCCGGGGCAAAATGGTATCCTATGCTGGAAAAGTAATTGAAATTAATTGTAATTAAATGTTTTGTTTTGCCTTTTTTTTGTTGCGCATATACGTTGAACTCACTAGCTAATTTAGACAGAGATGTATGTATTGAAAGAGAGGGAAGAGATAATTTTTTTGCTACTGCAACAGTTTAAAGAGTCCAAAAATGGTGGAGTTGTTTTTTTCAGTTTCTTTTTGAGTAAGGAAAGAGAGCAATAGCTCTAAGTTTATCTTATGATAGGAGATATTGTATGTGTATATATATACATATATCTGAATAGTGTTTGTGGATCAACATGTGGTCTTGTCATTTTATGAAAAATGAATAGTACTTTCACAAATATAAAGAAAAAGGAGAAGAAATGGATGCTAGCGAGGTAAGGTATCTAAATGCCAATTCAGATTTTCTTCTACTTAATATATATGGCCTTATCGAAAGTCAAGATAAGTCCACCCTTTGGGAAACTCTGGGCAAGCTAGTACAAAACCTTAATGGGAAAAGGATAATTTTGTGAGGAGACTTCAACATGGTTCTGAGTAGCAAAGAAAAATTGGGGGGAGTAGGTTGGGTCCCCACATCTAGATGAGAGATTTCAAGATTTTTTTCTTATCCGCTAATCTTTTGGATGCCTAGATTAAGAGCAACTCATACATGTGGATGAATAGGAGAGAGGTGTTCACTAGGACAATGTAAGGATTTGACTCAAACTATATTCCACTATTGAAGATTCTTTTGCTCTCATTCTTAGACCACATGTGAGTGGAATTAACTATAAAAAGGGATAATGGTGAGATCAAAAGTTCATTCAAATTTGAAAAAATGTGGTTCAAGAAATCCGAGCTTGTGGAGACAATTGAACAATGATGGAAATTGGCCCCTTACTATATTGGCACCAAGCATTTCATGTTCAAAAGTAAATTGTAGCCAATCGTAGGAATGTTAGTAGAATGGAGCAAAAACTTACTCAAAAACATCTTTGTAGAAAAAGAAAGGATTGAGGAAGAATTGGGAAAATTAAAGGAAAATACTATGATACACAAGATGTTTCAAAAATATTACCATTTAAAGAAATTGTTAATGAAGGATTATAATGAAATATTGGCTAGGGAAGTAGAATAATTGCTAGTGAAATCAAGAGAGATATTGCTACTTGAAGGAGATTCCAACACCAAATTCTTCCATAATATAGAAGAACTAAGAAGGGATTAGGACAAAATAATTGCAATGAAAAACAAGAATGGTAGTTTGATTGAAACATTAGAAGAAATCCATGGTGAAGCATTAAATTCTTTCAAAATTTGCTAGCACCAATTGGTGCAATGTATGCATTTGATTATAGGGATATAGTAATTAACATTCCAAGTCTCATAATAGAAGTGGAGAATGAGATGTTTCTTCCTCCTTTTACTCTGGGGGAAGTTAGGGTGGCAATTTTGCAAATGTATCTAGATATATATTATTGGGTCTAGATAGTTTCTTGGCACTCTTTTACCAAAGGTGCTAACACTTTTTAGAGATAGAGGTTTGGGAATTAATCAAAGAGTTTAAGAAAAATATTTTTTTTATCAAACATAAACAACAATGTTATTGCACTAATTTTGAAGAAGGAGAAGTGTGCGCCCTTTGAGGAATATCATCCCATATCACTATGCAATATGATATTAAAAATATTATTAAAAACAATGGTAAACAGATTGAAACAAGACATTAGGTAATATAATTTTGAGAAATCAAAGTGGATTCACATTGGATAGAGATATTGCAGATAGCATAATCATTGCCAATGAGGAACTTAACATAATATACAAAGGTCATTTGAGGAGCATGATGATGATGTTGGATGTAAAATAAACATATGATCATGTTTGATTGGGATTCCTATGTAAGGTAATGAAAAAATTGGTTATAGTTAAGAATAGATTGAAACAATTTTAGTAACTTGACTTCCAAGACAAGTAAAGAACCTTTCAAATCCTTATCAAGATTTGTATTTAATGTTGGTCTTTAATGCTAAGAGGTAAACTACAGAATAGAGGATACAAAGATGTTAGGTACAACTATCAAACTGGATAAGTAGTTGGGATTACAATCTCCAACACTCCCCCTTAATCACAACTATGAATTCTGGTTTCTTTCTTGATCTCTTTCATTGATGCTTCATCATCTACAATCCTCAATATTCAACTTCTAGGAATCAAACCTAGGAAATCCCATTTTGATGTTGGGATGCTCTACCCATGATCTCTAGCCCTTTTTGGTAACCAATCCATCATAGGTTCAAGTGTGATGTACTTGTTTTATCTACACCTCCCATAGAGTCACACTGTTGGTGCTCAAGGATCCTAGCTTTAATTGGCTATGCTAGCCTTATTCACAAACCTTGCATACAAGTTGTTTCAGATGGCCACAAACTCACATTTAGGTTGTTTCAAATTACCATAAACTCATAGACAAGTGATTTCCGATTACCACAAACTATCATGAAGAGAAACTAATGCACACTTGAAATTCAGACAACTGGTATCCTCCACTAATTTTTTTTTATCTCCTTTGTCAACACCTCTCCTTACTTTGTTCTATAGACTTTAAATATGCTCTCAATTTGACTCTCTCTCAACGAAGACACCTATATCCCCCTGAAAATTTCTAAAATCTCATGATCTACAAGTACAACTTCAAGATAGCTAATACTAACATCTTCTATTTATATTATTTTGAGATTATGACCTCCTTTCACCAAAACTAAAATTCATTTTCAAACAACTTAACAAAAATGTTTCTTCCTCCAATGTGTTGTTGATGCATGGTTGGTTTTGGTTTTGGGTTTTTTTTGGTATCTAGGTTTGTTTAATGTTTAGTTGTTCTGGTACTTTATGGCCCTTGGGGCTCTCTGTGTAGGGTATAACACCCTATAAATGTTGCTTATCATATCAAAAACAAAAAAGTGTCTTACATTCACCCACAATATTTAACATCAAATTCTTCTACTACTGTGACAGTTTCTTCAAGCACTTAACTAATGGTATTCAAACTTTTCCTTTCTTTCTATATGTGGCTTCTTAATCAGCTATAGGAGCCATTAGGAGCTGGAAATACTCCGTCAGGAGCTGAAATTATTTCTTACACTTCTTTCTTACATTTTTCTTCATACATTAGGTATGACCTCTAATAGAGGCTTCTCTTCTAAAAAATGGACCATCAATCAAAACTAACAACCTATTCTCTTCTCTTAAATTGGAAACTTCAAACTCTTTTCTATCTAAAAAAAAAAGAATTTTTGTTTACCAATAACTTCCCCTTTCTACAACTTCCATAAAACAATTGTCAAAACAAAAACAATGATTTACCTTGATTTCTAAGAGATTATTTTGACCATTGATCTGTAACCACTACAATCACCTTTGACTGGCCTCCTTTGTCTTCCATAAAAAAATGGCCTTTTCATTGACTCTCCTTTATCTGATGAACCTTTTTATCTTATTTCTACTAGCTCTTGCAACATCAAACTTTGCATTTCAACTAACAGGTTTGTTCCATTGATTTCTTTGCGCACAAATTAAATACGCATTGTGGGTGAAATGGCTCTTCTTGACTTGCAGCATTTCCAATGGCCTGCAACTATCTTCACTGATAGGTTCTAACTTGGTGATACTAGCTACAACAAGTGGCTTCAATTCTTTTTTAGATTGACATATTTTTCTTCTTGAAAAATGGAAATAGACTTTCCTTCTACAAATTTATCACTCTTTACAACATTCCACACATTGTTTTGGACTAGCCTCTTTTCAACAGCCATCCATGAACCCTTCTGCAATATTCAAAACCCAAAAAAAAACTTCCTAGACATGTAGACATAACTACTGTTCTTGATTGCAAGATATGATGGAATATTGGAAACCCTACGCCTCTTCTCAAACACAGAACCCATGAAACTCTACTCCTAGTAAGCTTGACCAACATGGCTCTGATATCATATGTTGGAATGTAAGAGGGCCAGATTCAAGAGAAATCAATAGAAAATAGTTTTCAATTCATTCTTTCTAAAAACTGTTACAAAGATAAGTTATAGACATTTCTGAGCTAGTACTCACTAAACGATACTGCCATTTCATTCATTCAAATTACAACTATTAACTCCTTACACAAACTTCTTACATTAGAGAGCTTCAACTCTTCCATAAACTGACAACCATTCTTTTATAGCTCTATGGAGCTGGACTCCACTTGTGGGAGTGAATACAAAATACAAAATACAAAACCAACCAATATATAGAAAACATTACAAAGAAAGCTTGACCCACAAGCAAAGTAAATAGAATACATTTTTAGTAACTTGACTTCTAAGACAAGTAAAGAACATTTCGAATCCTTATCAAGATTTGTCTTTAATGTTGGTCTTTAATGTTGAGAGGTAGATTGTAAATTAGAGGATATGGAGATGTTAGGTGTACCTATCAAACTAGATAAGTAATTGGGATTACAATCTCCAATAGAAAAGTATGTTACTTTCTCTAGCTAATTGAAAAATAAAGATAAATAATAAAATTATTTCTTCTATTCCAAAAAAATCAATAGAGAAGGATAACATTACTAATGGAATATAAGGTAGATAAAATCCCATGTAAATACTTGGGCATACTAGTTTTTTAAGGAGAGTGTAGACCCTAAATTTGCAATGTTCTTCAAACAATAATCACCATTAACTTGGTTAATCTTTTCAAAACAAGCAAACCTAAGATCCCTATGAAATAATACATTAATGCTTCCCAAATGCAAACAAATGACAAAAAGGTAAGCTAAATAAGCATATGAAAAACATGAAATATCCTTATTTCATAGTAGATTGGTGCTATTGTTGAAAATATCCCTTTCCCAATCCTTGATAGATAAGCTAGATGATGATGATAAGATGGGAAAGATTATCTCTCAATTGAAGAGAGTAACCTTAGCCTTAAGTTAGTGGATGGTTGTGTAGATTGTGAAGGATTTGATGAAGAAAGAAGCCTTTGATTTATAGATTTTCAATTGCTAAGAGTGATCAAGAGGGAGCAATGTGGGATCACAAACAAGCCAATGAAAAGATGCCACTTGTCAACTTGTGAGTGGTTTATGCATACAAGGTGGGAAATGTGCCCAAGAGGGAAATTCAGGGAATTCAAATTGTTGTAAGTATGTTGAGTTTGGCTTATACAAGGACATGTAAGAGCCATGTAAGAGCTCATAAATGACTTGTTGGATGTTCATGTCCACTTGTCTTTGAATTCAAACTTGAGGGAATATTCCCCATAAATGCCATGTTGAGTGAAAATGATGATTTTAATAAATCAATAAATTGATTTATTTGTGCAAGTGGCATTATCTAGAGGATTTGATGGGTGATTAGGTTAGGCTAGTTAGGATTAGGTTAGCTTAATGATGGTTGGACAATTTTGGATTTTTGCTGACACAATATTTAGATTTATTTAAATCAAAAGGATGGAATATGCATTTTGGATTTAATTAAATGAAGTTTTTAATTTAATTGAGAAGGTTGATGTGATGCTTTTGATTTATTTCATTCAAATGAATAACCTTAGGAATGGTTAAATAGTCCCAATTTAGCAGCATTGAATGGATTTGAAGTGAGCTTGGTGGATGAATATGACCCTAGAGTGCATAATGCTAATTTTGCATGTCTGAATTCAAAAGACATGATAAGATCATGCTTATGGGAACAAGTAATGAAAAAATATAGAGATAAATTAGTGGCATGGAGAGGTCAATGGCTAAGATTGGAAGGAAACATAACAATGGTCAAGGAAGTTCTATCGGTGATACCAATATATATAGTATGCCTTCCATGGAACAAAAAATATAGGCCTCATACTAAGTAGAAAGAACACTAGAAAAATTCCTTTTGGGATGGTTTGAACATGAATAGAGGAGGATTCTTGTAATTCATTAGAATATTGTAAGTCATAGAATGATGGTGAAGTGGGAATAAATAACTTCAATTTCCAAAATCTAGCATTGGGAGTAATCAAAGATGTACCAATCCTCCACAAAGCTTTGGTGTAAAACTTTGTAGAACAAATATGATAGTGTCAAACAATATTTAAGGGGAGTTCTAGAAGGAAGGCCTATGTGCATTAATAAATGAAAGGGACAAGATTGTATGGTGTTGCACTAAATCTGGTCTATACAATGTAAAATTAGGTTACCAAATCCAAACTTTTGCAATGTAGAATAAATGGCCTTAGAAATTAGGTTGGAGTAAATAGATGCTTCCTAAGTGGGAGCCTTCACATGAATGTCTCTACACCATTGTATTATTACCGATGATAGACTACAAAATATTGGAATAGAAGGCCTGAATTGGTGTGTTCTACATGAAGCTAGAGAGGAACCTATTGATCATCTCATTTTGAATTGTATGTTCACTAGCGGATGATGGGATTGGTTGTTTCAAAAACTAGGGTGGATAGGTCCTTTCCAAGATAACCTAATGGATAATTCCTAAGTTGGACACAAGAGAAAAATTATTCTTTTGGAGCCACATTTGTGTTGGTAGGCAGAGGGCAACAATACAA
This sequence comes from Sequoia sempervirens, assembly GCA_007258455.2. Classification (NCBI taxonomy): domain Eukaryota; kingdom Viridiplantae; phylum Streptophyta; class Pinopsida; order Cupressales; family Cupressaceae; genus Sequoia; species Sequoia sempervirens. The sequence continues at coordinate 3,236 of VDFB02390556.1, read as the reverse complement.
AAACAATGCTATGACTATATGATGGATAAAACAAAAAAAACACATAGTAAATGCATAGAGATAGCACTGAAGGAACTATGGCACAAAAAAATCTATATTTGCATATATTCCTTCTTTTCTTTTCAAAATTAAAAAAACACAAAGGACATATTCTATTTTACACTACAAAATAAAACTTAAACTATTTGGACTAATATCCAATACAAGGGTGCTACACTCACACCTCAAAAACTATAAGTAGCTACAATCTTGTAGTTGACACTATCACTGCACATAGTTTGATAAATATTTTTTCTGCACTAGTGTTGTCTCAGCAAACATTCCCTTCTTTTGAATATGCCTTCTACTACTGTAGGGTCTCCACTTCAATGCCAAAAAATTATGAACTACTAAAAAAACTAATGGTTGCATTCGACCTTTTGTCTTGTTTGATTTCAGCTCATGAGAATGAGTGCTCTATTCAAAATTCAAATTCACCTAACTCATTAATTGTTGCAGGTATATGTTGGGATCATATTATTGTAGTTATCTGTTAGTGCATAAGCAGGTGTTATCAGCTATATAAAAGGTCTTATGCAGCTTATTGATCTTGACGTAGAGACAAATATTGGGGTCACATATTTGTTTGGGTATAGTTGCTGATTGTTGTTTTAATGCTACATTCTAATAGATGGGACATCTCTAGGAATACCCTCATTTGTTTAAGTTGAGCCCAAAGAGTAGGAGATATGATCCACTCTTAATGTTGGCCTTTTACCACCCTAATTCTATTGATGAACACATGTTTTACCTTCTTGTTGACACCCCCCGACCTTGAAGTTGTAACAATAGTTATAGGATTTAGGATTAGCGATTTTGGGACTTAACACTAGGGATATTTTGGGGCCATGGGGTTGCAGTGTAAATTTCCTTATACCGTCCCTAACCAATTTTTTTCTCTAATTCCCTAGAAATGTAGGGACTTCATAGGGATGGCTGGCCCCTTGCAGTTACACTCAATTTAAGAAAAAAGAACAAGCCCAAAATAAAATTAAAAATATTCTATTATTGTTTTTTGGGTCTCCACAAGACTCGTAACCTTAAATAAAATATTTTGGTCTACCAAACAACATATTTTCAAGCTCTTGTATGTTATATGACAATCACATGCTGCTAGGGTTGACTTTTCATGATTTGAAAGCAATTTTCAGTCATTTTAGTTAGAAAAATAGTAGCATTTTAATGATAAAATTAGGGAAAATAATACCTAGGATTTCAAGCTCCATTTGTACCACTTAAGGTGGTGTTTCAGTTCCAAGATGATATATCATTAAAAAAAATAGTTTTTAGCTGATTTTGTAGTCCCAATTTTTTTTTTTGCAACATATAATGATAGAGATTTAAGTCATAGGATAGTGGATCTTCAATTTTCCATACACATACTTTGAGCTCCCTTTCAATAATCTCAACCATAGTTGGAAAAATACCAATTGCAAGTACTCAGAAAGCCCAAAAAACTCAGTTAAAAAAAAACTCAGCGAAAAACTCAAAAAAAATGTTGGCAACTTAAAAAATTGCTTAAACTTCATTAAAATGCTTTTATTTTGCAAAATTCAATGATAAGATGCATACAATGAGTACATAGAAGAAACAAGTTGATTCTAGTTGTATTTGATTGATTTGAAAGCAAATTGGGTACAAACTGGCATCCTCATGTGGAATGCCCTGATGTTGATATTTTGAAAGAAAATGAAAATAGAAAATTGTTTTTGTAAAAATTAAAGTATATACTACATTAATATATTTTAAAAATTTACATCTTCCTCTTTCCCATGTCTAGTGAAAACTAGGGGAGAGGTAGAACTAGACAATATTATAGATTAAGACTTGTGGGAAAATTTGGAAACTTGGACTTGTAGAGTACCTAGAAAATCAAATTAATTCAATGGGAGTTTGAGGGAAATTCCCCCAATGGGATCGAGGGGTAGTTCCCCTTGTGGGGGTTTGGAAGCAACACCCCTAGCAGAGTCGAGGGGCAGTGCCCCTTATGGGGGTTTGGGAGCAATGCCCCCAATGAGGTAAAGGGGCAATGCCCCTTGTGGGGGTCTTGGGGAAACACCCCTAGTGGGGTCAAGGGGCAATACCCCTCATGGGGGTTTGAGAGAAATGCCACAAATGAGGTAGAGTGACAACATCCCTTATGGGGGTCTAGGGGAAATGCCCCTAGCGGGCTCAAGGGGAAATGCCCCTCACAGGGTTTGGGGATAGTGTCATTGACATGCTCCCTGTCATGATATAGGGAAGGGTCGAGGGGGAAAGCCCCTGACACCAAGCACAAATTAAGAACTTCAAAGCCACACAAACCAGAAAAAATGAATTGAAATTTCCTTTATTTCAGCCATAGGTTTCCTTTTTCTAAGAGGCTAAGTTTTTCTTAAAAAATCATCGAAAATTCACGAATTTTTAGGAAAACTCGGTGAGTTATTTTAGGTGGGTACTTGCACCAAAAAAATTGTTATGAAAAAAAGCTTGCTAGTTTTTGGAAAGTTTTCCAACTATGCTTTCAACACATATGAAAGTAAATTAATTCTTTCAACATAAAAAAATAGTTTTCAGTGACATAGTAGTTAGGATTTCAGTGGAAAAACATTAGTTTTCAGTTACTAATTTTTGTTGGTTTGTCCTAAAAGAACAAGTTTTCTATCAAATTTTAGGGGTAGTAATTTTTCAAAGTGTAAAATCAGTGAATAGAGGAAACTTTCTCAACAAAATGTAGCACCATTTCCAAATGGTGGAATCTCCTTCCAAACTAGTGTCTAAATATCCTTAGATCAAGGCTCCCAATTTGAGATGTGTCAATGTGCAAGAAATAGAGTTGGAAGAACACATTGGGAAAATAAGCTAGTGAGAAGACTTTGAGATACTTGTCTTATTTAGATAACCTCCTTTCCAATCTCAATATAAAGCCAGGAACTTGTTGTTGCTTGTTTCAACCACTACAATTCTAAGACAAGGGAGATCGACTCATTGAATGCTAAAATTCTTTACAAGCATAGGGGTAGTAGCATATTTTTTATATTCTTGTCATTTTGTAGTTGGAACTTGCAAACTTTTGGTATTTTGTTGTATTTTTTAAGTTTTTATATAATACTATATCATATGCACATTGACATTGAACTATGAAAGAAATTAAATTTTATTAATTTGTTTTACTTTCATGTGAACTCTCAATTCAAATCTATTATTATGTGTAAGTA
>VDFB02390555.1:0-12229 GCA_007258455.2 Sequoia sempervirens | reverse complement strand
TATCCACATTTATACCCCGCCGGAAATACTCTTTGGCTTTAGAGTGTTATAGGCTGAGTCGCCCTCGTGAGTACTTTTCCCAAGGCGTGCCCTCTAAGATAAACAAAAGCAAATGAAGAACAAAATCTGTAACTCTATCAATCTTTGATAGCAACAAAGAGAGAGAATATACGCGAAAATGCCCCCCACTCACACTCACACAATAGTTTGTTCAATTTTAAGCCCAAATCGAAGTGTGGAGGTGATTGCTTTATCTCAACCCAAAGTCATGGAAAAGACCTTTTGATTCTCAAGATCACTATAAAGTGCGAGAGAAGCGCATACGTTCTTTTCCAATGGCTTTAGTCTAAGTAAGCCTTCACAAACAAACAAAGCTACACTTGTTCTTTTTAAACCCTCAAAGCAATGTGTGAGTTCATTTTAGAGCACCAAATCACAAGTGAAAAGACATTTGTTCAATTGTTTAATCCATAAATGAAATCTAGTAAGTTGTTGATCCTAAGGTTCTTTTTAATCCTTTTGCAAGAAATAAACAAAAAGAATCCTTTTTAAACCCAAATGAAAGCTAGTGTCCTAAAGAAAGAAAAGGATGACAAATTCTTGAAGAAGTGTTAAACAAACACTTAAGTGTTAAAAAACACTTTGATTAGACAAAATATCATCCCCATGCTCCTCTTTTGATTTCGATTCCCAACCTACAAAAGTGATCAAAACGTTAGATGAGATCAAAAACAAAAGGATATAGGGGTTAGATGAATCATTTACCAAAACACCCTAAAACTTAGCCAAGTTATCATGTGTTTTGACTTTAGATGCAAATTTGAAAATTTTAACTAATTAATAGTTAAAAAATGCCTACACCATTGGATAGATTACGAAATTCTACCCTATTTAAAAAAAAAGGCATCAAAAAATACCTTCGTATGACCAAGATATGGTCATTTTAAAACTGACTCTAAAAAAGCGCTAAGCCAATGATCATGGGCGCTAAGAAAACTTTAAAGAGCGCTACGAAAACATTAAAGAGTGCTATGAAAACTTTAAAGAGCGCTACGAGAACTTTAAAGGGCGCTACGAAAACATTAAAGGGCGCTAAAACAGTTAAAATAAGCGCTAAAAGAATCTTAAAGAGCACTAAAACAGTGTGAATGAGCGCTAAAATGACAAAAATTTTAAGAAAACGTGTTAGATTTGTAATCCATTGCCCTCCTTCTAGCGCCAAAATGTGAATCCCAATCCAAATACCTACAAAACAAAGAGATTAAACACCCTAAGTTAGATATTGCAAGCATAAACAAGGATTCCCCATGGAATCCATTTACAATTCAAACTAGGAATGAAAATATGCAAGAAATAATACAAGAGATAAAACAAAGATGAAATCCTAATTTAAATAGAAAACTCTTGATCCCATGGGGGAATTGGTGCCAATTTGATGTGGAAATTTGGCCCTTTCCCAATTCCTATGCTAGCTTTGATGATTTGGTGAAGATTGTGATCCACTTTGATGAAGATTGATGAATACTCCAAGCTAAAATTTGCAAAAGAACCTAGCTAAGAACTCAATGGTGTGAAACTTGATAGATATTTGAGCATGGTAACTTTACTCAAATTGTGGATGATGAAATAAGGATATAAGCTCTTTATTTATAGATTGATAAGTTGAAGAGATGTCCAAATTTTATCAATGTGGGACAAAGAATGAGCCAATGATATGATGCCACTTGTCAACATGTGAGAGGATGAAGGTTGAGCAAGATTTGAGAAATGTGCCAATAAATGCACAAATTTGAAATTCAAATTTGTTGAAATGACTTGTGAGAGGGAAGGGAAAATGCAATAAATTCCACTTGGCTCAAGACAAAGGACATGTAAGATGGAGTTATTGCCTTGTTGGAAGGACATGTCAACTCACATTTTTGAATTCAAATTTGGGAATATTCCTTCAAAGATGCCTTTTTTTGAATGAAAATAGGGAATTATTAAATCAAATAAATGATTTAATTGTGCAAGTTGCAAAATCTAGAGGATTTGAGTGATTAGGATTAAATTAATCATGATTTGATTAATTTAAGGGGATATTTAGCTGATTTGACAATTTGATTTTAGATTTTTGATTAATTTAAATAAAAAGAGAGGAATATGATAAGAGGCTAATTAAATAAAGATTTTGATTTATTTAATTAAAAGGATGTGTTAGATTAAATCAAATAAGGTTTTAATTTATTTAATTTAATAGACTTAGAGATTTAATCAAATAAATTGATTATTTGAATAAAATAGGGATAATTAGATCAGATGAATTGATTTATTTAACAAGGGAAAGTGACTTAATTATACAAAATAATTTATTTAATTAAGAGATGAATATTGATGAATGGAATTTGATTAAACAATTAGACCGCGGGATGATTTAGGAAGAAACAATGTTAGTAGATTAGAGTGTGATATCAATCTGTATATTTTCAATGTCTATAGGTAGCATACTAATTGGGTGTGAAAAGAGGGCCCAAATCCTACAACTAGTGGTTGAGATTGGCAAAAATTCCTCTAAATATAAGTAGTGTAGATCATGGGAAAAAGAATCCCTACAAAATTATGTAATTTGTGGATTTCAATGTTGAATTGAGGTGATTATTTCCCCTTCTACACATGCCAAACCCTGTAGTCAATAGTAACAAGATCAAATGTGACAAGCTCCATGCACAACCACAGGTTAAATTCACTACCTCATCAAATTGAGGGCAGAGTGCCTGAGGGTAGAAATGATCCACGAGGGGTAGAATTTGTGACCTTTTTTCCTTTAAATTGTATAGTAGAAGTGAGGCATGGCCTCTTGATACCACTTGATAGCTCCAATGAATGGAATCACACTCCATTTTAATGCTTGGTCCACTTGCCTATGCACAACAAGAAGAGATATCAAGGGTTTGTAAATGAAAATCGTACCATGACAGAGATTACACCCAGTAACAGAGGGAGTGGGGTTGATTTGTGTGAGCATCTTTTTAAAATCTGCAAACACCAAACTTCAAATATGGGTTAGTATTTCCAAATTCTTCAAGAATGCCCCTATGAAATACCTTGTGAATGTTTCAAAATGCAACAAATGACAAGAGAAAACTAAAAGCATCATGAAAACAATAACAAGTACCTATTCCATAGTGGATTGGTGTCAAATGTGCAATTGACCCTTTCCCAATCCTTGCTCAAAAGATAAAATGATGAGATGCAATGGAGATGAAGAGAAAAATTAGTTCTCAAACCAAGAGAGTAACTTTGCATGTAAAATGTGGATGAGTTGATGGAGATTAAGGCCTTCATTTATAGATTTTCTTGATGAAAGATTAGCCAAATGGGTGAATGTGGGACTAAAGATCCACCAATGAGAAAAGGCCACTTGTCAAGTTGTGATAGGCCAAGGGTTGTGCAAGATTTGGGAAATGTGTCCATGAGAGGGAATTTCAAATTCAAATTTGTGTAATAAATTTTGAGAGGGGGACATGAAATGGAGAATTCATTGCAATGTTGGAGGGGACAAGTCAACTTGTCATCTTTTTCAAACTTGAGGGAATATTCCCCATAAATGCCATGTTGAAAGAAAATAAGGGTTTTAATAAATCAATAAATTGATTTATTTGTGCAAGTGGGATTATCTAGAGGATGTGATGGGTGGTTAGGTTAGGATAATTAGGATTAGGTTAGTTTAATGATGATTAGGATTTTTTTGACTTTTATGACTTAACTATTAGATTTATTTAAATTAGAAAAGGATGGAAAATATATTTGGATCTAATTAAATGAATGTTTGATTTATTTGATTAAAAGGTTGATGATAAATTTTGTTTAATTTTGAATTAATGACCTTAGGAGATGGAAATTAATGAGATTACGTGATGAATGGATGAAGGTGCACTTGATTGATTGATGAATGGACCTAATGTGAAACCTAGTTTACTTGATGAATGAACCGATTGAATGCATAATGCTAATTTTGCATGTCTACATTTTCCCCTCTTTGAAGCAATGTACTTGTTGCGTTGGTTCAAAGAATAAAGTTGCCACGATTCAAAATTCAAAAAATTTCTATTTTTTTGGATGCTCCAGCAGAAAGAAGTACACTGGTACATTGCCCCCTCGAGAGATTGAGCGAAAAGATTCAATTTGAGGGTTGATCTCACGATAAAGATGTTCAAAATGGATGGATATGGATGATGATGCAAATGAGATGATTTTAAGATTCTTAGAATAACAAATCTATATTATCCTAAACAACTTAAATGATGATATGATGTGATGATGGATGATATGGATGGTGTGATATGATATGATTATGCAATGGATGATTTATGAGATTCTTAGACTAAAAGATCTATATTATGATGGTGAACATGCATGTGAGATGATATGCAGAATACTAATGATTTATGGATGCAAGATGAATGCACTAGTGATGATGGTTACTTATTCATGCTATGATGTTAGTGTGGAAGAGAATACATTAGATGATGACAAGAGGATCCAACAAGCCAACTTTATGAGAGATTATGATGATGATGATAGATGGATGATTTGCTTATCAAGGATTGGGATTATAAAAGGGTCACTTACTTTATGTTTGATAACATGCCTAAGCACGATGCATCAAGGTATAAAGGACTAGGATGGCGTTGTACTTAGTGTGATAGAATTTGAATCCACAAATAGATAGGATTATTCTTGTTCACACCTAACATACATAAACTCTGCTAGGATGCACTTTAGAAATTTCAAACATCTTGGACCAAAACACAGAAAGGTATAACTAATCAATGCAATAGTCAACAAGCCATCCAAAACATCCTCTATACATATCTAACAATGAAAGTATTCTCCAAGGTTATTTTACAAGAACGTCCGTCAACAATAGAAAACAAGGATAATGATCGTTGCCCCATTCCTATCTCTCTAAATCCTTCATTCATATATCATTGAGAGGTCCTTGGACTGAGCGCAATAAGATAAGTCAAAATACAAAGTTAAAGCATACAAACAAGTTGATGTTATTCAATACCGCTAACCATAAGGGAATGTGTTTTTAAGGATAAGGACCAAAACTATTGCCAAAAGATAATTCCCATTGTAGGAAGGATTCATCCTAGGACATGTTTGTGGATGGCGACACGTCATTTTGTTTATCCAAAGTGTTCTTTTGATAAATAATTCCCCTTGTAGGAAGGATACATCCTAGGGCATGATGTTATCAGATGATTGATATGGGACTATTTGGAAGATGGACTATCAACACAAAAGGATTGACCAACTTGTTTACGCACTGACTTAAAATTGAGACTTGACGCTTTTGAGTTTTCACGTTGAACCTGCTAGACTTGTTTCTAACTATTTCACCAAAGGTTGAAGATGATCACCAATTTATTATGGATGGTGTTTATTGCGGGTGCAAGCGAGATGAGACAGATGGGTTTTTTCAAATATTTGGATGTTTTTGATGTTTTGCAATGTTTTGAGGTTGTTTTTGGTATTTTCCTAGGTTTTATAAATGATTTGATTTTCAATTTTTTTTAAATGTTTTTTAATTTTTTTGAGATTTTGACCAAGAGACTAACCTAAAGACCTATCCTAGAGGCCTCAGGGGCTAATCAACAGATTAGCCTTGCCTATGTTATATACACAGAGACCACGTAGTTTGACTGACAACTTGACCGATTTACAAATGATGACATACATGATGAAATGTCAGTTTATTATGACTAACCTAAGTGTCTCGGTGGATGATCAAAGATCAACCTTACCTATGTTCAAGATTAGAGACAACGTAGTTCAACTGATGACTCTATTTTTGATTTTTTGACCTATTTTTGGATTTTGATATGTTTTGAATGTTTTTGGATTTTTGATATGTTTTGAATGTTTTTTTTTGTATTTTCTAATTTTCTAATGTTTTTGAATTTTGAGGACTTTAAGATCATACACAAATCCGATCCAATAAGACAATGCCCCCAGCGTGACGCCATAGATTACCCCGATAAAGGCAAGACAAACTGACCTTGAGGATGGGCTGGGTAGTACTAAGAGGGATCATGATATGAACACAGGACCAAGCTATGGTGCGGATGTGAGTGGATGTGTGATGTTTGGAGACCTGAATGCGATAGATTATGGAAGAAAAATGGATGGATGATGCAGAACAAGTTGTAAAAATCCTGGTGGATAGAAAGTGCTTATTTACACAAGGCGCTTGTTTGCCAGGTTTTCACCAAGGTACTTGCCCAAAGTGCCACCAAAGTGGTTTTCACTAGAGGACCATTTTTCTCCTTACTATTTTTGATCCTTTTTTTGATTTATTTTTTTGGATTTTTTGGATTTTTTAATTTTTTTGTTGTCACTAAGACGCTTGTTTGCTAGGTTTTAAGCGGAAGTAACCATTTTTTCAAGACTTTTTTGATTTTTGGTTCATATACCTTGAAAAGAATTAGGCATAAAACTTTTTGAGATGAGCTAATCAAGGGCTCTTAACGGTTCCCGTTAGTGTTGATAGCTGATATGCCCCTAATTTATAACTTGTTGTGTTGATGAATGGTCCCAGCCAATTGGGTTCAAATTTTCCTCTGTTTCTTGGGTTTGGGACATTTTTCTAATTTTCTTTTAAGACTAGTTCTCCAACTTGGAACATCTTGCTTCTTATTTTCTTATTGTAGCTCCTTTTGAGTTTATTTTGATAGACTTGCAAATGATTTAAAGCATCTATACATCTTTCATCCAGCCTAGCTCTAGCTCATTTTAGTCTGGACCTCGGTAGTCTTCATCGGTGAAGAGGTTTTGCGGTGATATCTGAGGATGGGAGCTCGATCTCAATGGGGAATGCGACTTCTAATCAAAGACCAAGGAGAAGGGGTAAAGCCCGATGGAGTGTCGCGGATGCTAGTTGATAATCAGTGAGAATTAAGTTGCGGATGCCAACCACAACTTTGTGTCATTGGTTGTTTGTTAAAGGATTTTTCAAAATGGTTTGTTTGTAGCTTACGCTTGGCCATTTCCTTAGGGATGATGCGAGGTGGAAGTGATGTTGGATTTTGAATTTCTCACACAAGTCACGAACATCCTGATTTTTGAATGGTGTCCCATTATCTGAGATAATGGCTTGTGGGACACCATAGTGGCATATGAGATAGTTTAGAATGAACTTTGAAATCGCTTCCAGTTATGTATGTCATGGTTGTAAGCTTCCACCCTTAGTAAAAAGTACTGTGGCCGGTTATGATAATGGGAATTTGTGGCCGTTAGATGAAATTGAGTTATCCTTCTAATGAGATCGAGGCCCAACCGAAAGGGCCATGAGGTAAACAATCGGGTGAAGCTCTTGAGCTGGAGCATGGATGAGGTCCCCATGTTGCTGACATTGTAAACACCTTTTAGCATGATCATGTGCTTCTCTTTCCATTGTGGGCCAATAATACCCCATCCTTCGCAATTTTTTGGCTATGGTCATTCCACTCGAGTGTGAATCATAGATACTGTTATGAAATTCAGTTAAAGTGGTTAATGCCTCCTCAACATTTAGGTAGTGCAGTAAGGTGCCTTCTATGCTTCTACAGTATAGGGTATCACCTAGGATCACAAATCTAGATGCCTTTTTAACAAAGTTTTTTTTTAGGTTTGATGGTAGGTCAGCGGGTATGACTCCTATGTGAAGGTATGTATAGATGTTGTGATACCAAGGATTGCTAGGACCAACGATTTTACACACATATTCTGATTTTGGTACCTCGAATGTCAGAACAAGAAGCTGCTAGATCAGAAATTCATATTTTGGCACGTTGTGAGGGATTTCTAATAGTGACCCAATTATAGCCATGGCGTCTGCTGCTCTGTTATTGGTTCTTGGAATCTGTTCAAATCTTATGTCAATGAAGGATTCCTTTAGCGTCTCCACCAATTTCTTGTATGGAGTGAGCTTATCATCCTTAGTCTGATATTCATTATTGACCTGATTTATGATCAACTGAGAGTCTCCATACACCTTGAGAGCTATGATGTTCCATTGCATGCTATCTTGAGACCTATAGTCAAAGCCCCGTATTCCACTATGTTGTTGGTGCAAATAAATGCTAATTTGTATGATCTTGGTATGCAATCCCCTTGTGGGGTGATGAAGAAGACACCAACTCTTGCTCCGTGCTGTGTGTATGAGCCATCGAAGTATAGTTTGTAGTGGTTGGCTATGTTGAGGTTAAAGATGGATTCATCTGGAAACTTTGAGATAAGAGGGTTCTCTGAATAGATTGGTGCCTCTGCCAGTTGATCTGCAATAACTTGACCCTTGATTGCTTTCCACTCAACATACTCAATGTTGTACTCTGACAATATCATTACCCATTTTGCCATTCTCCCTGTGAGCATTGCCTTTGATAATAGATACTTGAGGGGATCAATTTTTGCAATGAGTTTTATCTTGTGTGCCAACACATAATGTCTAAATTTTTGGGATGCAAACACTACCGCAAGGCAAGCTTTCTTGATGAATGAGTAGTTTAATTCATGCCCGACCATTGTTCTGCTGATATAGTAAATAGCCCTCTCGGTTCTGTTTTCATCATGTTGAGCTAGGAAAGCTCCAAGGACTGCCACTGTTGCTGAGACATATAAGATCAATGGCTTTTTGGGGATAGGTGGCATTAAAACTGGTGGTGTCAGTAGATATTCCTTGATTTTGTTAAATGCCTCTTCACATTTTATATCCCATTTATATGCTACCCCCTTGTGGAGTAGGTGAGAATATGGATTCTGCTTATTTTCCAATTGTGCTATGAATCATCGGATGGATTGAATTTGGCCTTGGAGGCCTCTTAGTTCTTTTAATGTCTTTGGTGCTTCCATCTCGAGGATTTCTTTTAATTTTTTCGGATCCACCTTGATACCCCTCATGGATACTATGTATCCTAGCAATTTACCTGCTTGTACACCCAAAACACACTTCTTGGGATTTAGTCTGACTTTGTATTCCTCCAATCTGTCAAAGATAGCACTAAGGTTTGCTATATGATCTTGTCTTTTTCTTGACTTAGCTAGAATGTCATCGACATAGTCTTCAACTATTTTATGAATCATATCATGGAATATCAGTGTCATGGCCCTTTGATAGGTTGCTCCTGCATTCTTTAGGCCAAATGGCATCATGTTGTTCGGCCGGTAAGGTCCCCATGTGGACAAGAGTGAAGCCGTTTTATGTTGATCTTCTTTTTGCTATCATGATCTGGTTATATCCTGAAAATCTGTCCATTAACAATAGCATCTCATGTCTTGCTGTCATGTCTACTATCATGTCAATGTTGGGGAGCAGGAAATCATCCTTGGGACATGCTTTGTTCAAATCTGCGAAATCCGTCTGGATTCATTAAGCTCTGTCGGGTTTGAAACAAGTCTGCGAATTGTGCGCGTGGATAATCGATTAATTAGGATCATTATCTAAACTTTTAGTTCCATTTTGACCAATAAAGGCGATCTAAGGGTGCATTTTTTGAAGCTTTTGTTTGGCGGGGATTTATACGGATGCATTGCTAAGTGATGAACTCTTGATCTTTGGATCAGAATCACGGCACATGGTATAACTCCATGCAAAGTTTATTTTTCCTTTCCTTTAGAATGCTATAGGAGTTCTTGCTCTTCTGATAATAGTGATTTTGCATAGAATGTGATATGCAGGATCTCCTTTGTTCCTAAGTTGATAGGATTGCATTTTTCGGCTAAGACTGCTGACTTTTCCTGATGAATAGCTCTTAAAGGAAGATTGAATCCTTCATCCTCGGACACCTCAGAGAGGTTTTCATCATTGGATGCATCCTTTATTTTTACTTTTTTCTTGTTAGAGAGTGCCACAGTGTGGTTTTCACTCAAGGACTTGGATACTATTCTTAATTTATCGCTTTTGCGATTGAAGGATTCAATCATTTCCCTGTAATAGACACGTGTGTCCAACTCCATTATAAACCCTGCCTTATGATCTCCATCTAGAATGTTATCCCTCAATCCCATGAATTCTGAGAGCACCTCATCGTTTTTGAATGTATCAAGAACTGGTGGTCCTCGTTGGTCATAGTCAATGAGTTGTGGATAAAATAAGCAAATCTCATGATTTTGATGGTCTGTTTCGAAGGATAGGGTACTAATCATACACAAGGTGGTATCTTCAAATAGCCTAGGTAGATTGGCCATGGTATCCTCGTCATCGCTACTAATATAGGGCTCAGTTAGAAAGTTATGTATGTCCCTATCTATGGATATTGGTGAGCGTACTTGTGCTAGTATTGGCTGAGGAGAAATATTAACCATTCTAACCGGAGGACTTCAGCCACATATGGTTATCCTCAGAGGGGTACATCCAAGGCCAAGATTTGTTATGGGTCGCGTCTCTAGCATGATAGGTATTATAATCCCATTGTCATTTTGTCCTAGTCTTTGATTTCTATCGTAGCCCATTGCTAGCATCATTTGTAGGCCTTTGATTGTCTCATCTAGTGGTAATTCAGGTATCGATCTCTCATCTTGATATAGCATGTGTGATGGATTTGCTTCAATAACATCCTGGTTGAGGTCTCCCCAGCTTATGAATTTAGTATAGTCTTTAGGATTGGTTTGTGATTTGGAAGCTTGATTTTCTTGTGGACATCCCCATGATCGGGGAGATTGTGATAACTCTCCTATCACAAAATCATTATTAGGGAGTTTGTAGATCCACAACCATCCTCTTGGATGATGAGCTTGATGTCAGAGATGGTAGGGATGGTGGGAGTGGCGGGTGTCTCTATCACAGAAGTGGACGTGAGAGTGGCAGGGTTGATGTATTGTGTGGATGGGCCCTCATCATTTTTCAACACCCGGGGGATTTTGTAATATTTTGCTTCAATATTTTTGCAATATGAAAATGGTTCTGGATCCCCATGGACGGTAACTTGTTGTCCATTATGTGTAAATTTCACACATTGATGGAAGGTTGATGCTATGACTTTCATTGCATGGATCCATGGGCATCCAAGGAGGATATTATACGGCAAGTGAAGGTCCAAGACTTGACAAGTGGTTTGCATGAGAGTTGGTCCTACTTGAATAGGGAGTTTAATTGTGCCTTGAGACACTCTTTCTTGGTCATCATATGCTCTTATCGTGATTCCATTTCCTTTGTCGATGGAATCTTCTGATATTTTCAACTGCTTGATGAGGCTTAGGGAACATATGTTTAAGCCCACACCTCCATCCACCAAGACCCTTTTGATTTTGCTCTTATGTACTATGGATTCCAAGTGAAGTGCACGGTTGTGAGATGGTTGGGTGGGGAAATCTTAGTTAGAGAATGTAAGGAGATTAGGTGTAATGATATTTCCGACCATAGCTTGGAATTGCTCCGCATTAAGATCTGCGGGGACAATGGATGACGCAAACGCTTCTTCAAGGATTTTCTTATGGGAAGATGAAATTTTTAGCAACTCCATGATGGAGATTTATGCTGGCGTTCTCTTGAGTTGATCTAGGACATTGTTTCCATTAGGAACAGATCTAGATGTAGGGGCTTTATTTAACTGGGATGATCCTGCGGTGGTTACTTTGCCGCCTCTTGTGGTGACTCCACAATCTTCAGCATATGTACCCTTGATAGTAATGACCATGCAGTTTTCATCTAGGGAGGTGACAAATGTTTCATACACATGATTTACATTTGAGTGGGTGCCTTTCCCTTCATCATTTTTATTCCCATGATTCGGCATTGGATTTGTATATACCTTAAGATCTTGATTTCCTATAGGTTGTTCCACGTTGATGATTCATTTATTGATGAGATATTGAACGAGGTTTTTTAATCTCATGCAACTGTTTGTGGTATGGCCTTTGATTTTGTTGAATTCACAAAGTTGATTCTCGTTATACCAAGGATGAGTTTTTCGTCTATCAACTTCTTCATTATGTCTTCAAGTGGTTCCCCCAAAGTAGTGTATTTTCATTTGGGATAGCTTGTGCATTGGGGTGGTCCTCTTTGGTCATTGAGATTATTGATGGTTGGATTATTGTTTGGGTGGTACGTTGTGTGATGAGCATTTTGGTGTTGTGATTGGATTTGCAGTGTGGGTGTGTTTTGGCAAGGACCACTAATGACCACCTTGGCATTGATGACACCATCATTAGTAACATTTTTGTTTCTTTCCCACGTGCGAGGTTTATCATTGTAATTGGATGGTGG
>VDFB02390554.1:0-15393 GCA_007258455.2 Sequoia sempervirens | reverse complement strand
ACTTTTAGACTGCAAAGGTGTAGTAAATTAAATAATCTCTTTGATTTCATTGTCAACCTGTCTAAGCTGCGGCGCTTGAACATAATAGGAAGTTTAAAGGTTTATATAATCTCTCTTTTCATTGTTAACCTGTCTCAGCCGTCGCTATTTCTTAGTGCATACCTGGTTCAGATTGTTTCATTTAACATCGTCACTAACCCCCTCTGAAACTCATCACTGTGTAAAATGACATTAATGTTCCTGCTCACTAAGTGATTACCTGATTTTGTATTGCTTTAAGGGTTGTAGTTGTGTGAGGGGATGCGTAGGTTCCAAACAGCGTGACTGCGTACCAAGCTTCCAATTTTTAAGAGACTTTTTCCCCTGTGCATTTATTCGTCCTTGATACTAAGGGCTTCCTTGCGTAGGCCAAAAGCCTTTCTTGAATTCGATCAATCTTATCTCTTTCTAATCATTCATCCTACTTGTATTCAGGCAAGATCTTCTTGAGAACGGAATACAATCGTTTTAAAACCGACTCATCTCACCTTATATTTACCGTTATACCCTCTGTAGATTCGATGGCTTTAAATGTCTATCTACAACCGATAGGTGCATGCTCATTGAATTAGAACCTTTAGTGTGGAAAGTATAGGAATTTGTGTTTCAATCTGAATCTTTATTTAATTTATATATATAATCAGTTTATATGCATTATATGCGTATGGTGGTAGACGATTTACATATCTATGTTGTGGTCTTGTAAAAGTAGACCCATGCTTTAATAAATTGATTGTAGATGATTAACTAGGAACGAAAGGAAAATGGTATTTACATATCTAGATGAATAAAGAGTTTATTTAGATAGGTAAATTTGGTGTTTAGATAATGAGCTATAAGAAATGTGTAAAGAATTATAAGAGGAAGTTTAATCTATTCTATAAGGGTTGTTTTGAACTATGAAGCTCTACTATAAAAGTTAGTTAGATATACGCAAGGAAAAATAGTTTTATTTATTTATTTTGAGTTATGTGAGTATTTCTAAAAGTATAAAATTTAAATTGAGTGTCTATTAGTAATTCTCATGTAGTACATGCTCTATAATGAATATTTTAGAACATTATTATGAAGATCTTATCCTTCTATAAGAATCACTAAACTCTAGAATAGTAGACAATAATAGATGCCTTTTTATTTGTAATATAACGCTTCATCATATAAGCGTTTACTTATCAAGATATTGGCATAAGATGGTGAGTGAGAGGTTGTAAAAGTCATCACCTTGATGAAGTCTTTAGGTTAATAAACCTTAAACTCTATCCATTATTTCAATTAATGATTTCTTAGAGCTATACTTGAATATGAGAGGAATTTTGAGGATGAATAGGATGATGCTTCTATAATAGTTGTGCATTATGTTTCGTTATATAAGTAGATATTGTTGGAAGTTGCAAAGGTTTGATTTTTGCGATTGATATTGAAGTGGGTGGATTTTGTTAATCTTGATTGAGTTTGAAGAATTTGATGCGATGTTTTTCACTATTTGTTCTACTGTTGTCACCTTGATGGAAACCATTGTGTTGATAATTTGTTCTCTTCCAAAGGATAGAGGGGATATGATTTTTATTTTATATTTTTGCAAGGGTTGGTATGGGGGCCGATGACCTAGGAGGATCGCCTTGGGTAACCCATATCAATCCTGGTGTATTTATTGAGTTTAATGTTGTTTCACCTGAAAGCAGGTGGTTTTATGATTATGTCTAGTACTTTGATGAAGATTGATATTGCACTTGGATTGTTTTTATGTGGCTTTGAGCCTTGCACTTGAATGTGGTTTTTGTTACTTTGAATTCCTATCATAAGATGGTGCATGCCTCACTTGATGCAGTTATTTTATTGGATTAGGTTTCTTGTGCAAGTTGGCTTTCCTTTTGTGTTTTTGCGATATGCTGTTAGTGGGGAGTGGCTCTTCATGGGGGCCGACACACAAAGTGGTGCCTGGGTAACTCATGTGGAGTTAGTCTAATAAGTGAAAACTAAATCAATACATTAGGTAGTCTAAAACACTTAACTGTATAAATTATGCCTCGCTCATGGACTCAAGGGCTAGTTCAGACTTGGGGATGAGTTGAGAAGGCCTGGAATGGCAAGATCGTTATCTTGTATTTATGAAAGATAATCGAATCCACATTGGATTGCATGTGGGGTCGGGTTTCGTAAGAGGTCACCAGGGTAACCCAAGTTGGGGGCCGAGGCCTAGGAAGATTCGCCAGGGTAACCCATGCAACATTGCGATGACACTCTTCCTTTAACAACCATGTATGCTTTGTTTCCCTCTATGTTATTCTTGGGCCTCTTGAAGCACATGTTGGCATTTGTATGTTGATTCTTTATTGGTTATTCCTTATGTTGGGCACATCTTGTGTTGGTTATATCTTGTGCTGAGATTGCCTTATGTTATTGTGGATCTTGTTGTGAAGTCTTGTATCCTTGTTTTGTTTGATGGTTATTGTTTGGGTCCTTCTTGTCATCTCTTAGCACGGGGGGTGGGCCTTAGGGTCCACGTGGTTGGGTGGAACATGCTATGCACCCCATTGGGTCCCCTGATCAAGAAGTGTAAAATTGCACTCCATAAAGGACTTCGAAGAAAATCGTAGAAAGGACCCAGTATTGCAGCTTTGTAATCCTTCATCTCAAATGTATCATTCCATTTTATTGTATCTTCCCCATTCATGTTGGGAAGCGGCACTGTAATATTGTAATCCTTGATTAATGTATTGTCTATGTTCATAAGTTATCTTATGGTCACATCTGGGCACTATGAGCCCATTATGTTGACCTAGCTGCTTGTACTCGTAAGGGTGTGTCAGTCTATTTGTGTAGTATGTACTTGGTTGCTCTAGTTTGTCTCTGGGTGATGTAGGTCCAATGGTGCAGAAATCCAGTGGAATGGATAGGACCCTCGGTGTAGTGCACAATGCACTGATATTCTTCCCACTAGAAATGCATTTTGGAACTCTTGTGTTACCCTTGAGTTGCTTTGTGGTGTCTCTGGTGTGAAGTGAATTTGAGTGTGTATGCGGTGTATGTGTGTTAAATATGAAATTATGTGTGTTTTGAAGTGATAACTATGTTTCTGTTCTGAAAAGGCCATAAATTATGATCTTGTGACACATATATTGTGAGATTTTGCATTGAGTAATGAATAGAATGTAGTACATGATGTTTAAATGATGAAGTTTAACCAGAAATGTGTATCTTGGCAATGAATTAGCATGAATAACTGGTGCTAATGTGTTATGTTTCCATCTTAGTTTATGATTTTCAGGTAGTCGGCTTCGAATCTTGATGATGAAGGTAATTAATTGGTTATGTTTAACATGTGGACTTAATACTATGGTTGCATCTGATTAGTAATTGTTATTGATGATTGTTTATGATGTATCACTAATTGTAGAGTGTTAGAAGGACGATGTCGTATCACTCATTCATGAGAGGCATACGACACGACAATTCCCTCTACACTAGGTTGATTTGATATATATATGGTGTACACATTGTTTGCTTTTATGCAGGATTGCAGGTAGTAAGCCTCGATTCCACCTGCTTTGGCAGGACTGGGCGAGCCTTATGAAACCCAATGGGAATAACGTGGAAAAATAGAGTTGACAAGAAAGTTTCCCCAACTTAGTTTGTCCACCCCATCCTTGTGATTGGAAAATCGGTATAGTTTCTACCTTGCCACCACTTTCATTTTGGTATCATTTCTTTATTTTTGGTTTGTTTAATTTTCATTGCTTACTTGACAACATTTGATTGATGTTTTAATTTTTAGTGTTGATGTGCTTATGATCATTGATATTGTTGTGTTACCATGTTTATGCTTGAGCTCGACTTCCCAGAGTAAGTTGAATCCTTGGGGGGAAGGATGTAGTGCCCCTCCATCTGTGATGTCTTTGTGTTGCCTCTGACTCGCTTGTAAAGTTAGTATTGATTGGCATTATTTGAATTGACTCAAATTTGTTTATTTGTGTCTCTTAGAAGATTAAAAAAGGTTAAAAGGTATTGTGATAAATTAAATAAAAGTTTTAATATATTTGGGATGTTGATCAAATAAAATATTACTAATGATTTGTCTAATTTAAATAAATTAAATTTACAATTTTATAAAAAATATTAAAATAAATAAATAATATTATGGTATTGTAAGATTAAATTAGTAAATTAAGATAGGTAATTTACTTTGATCAAATATTAAAGCAAGGTGGAATTATAAAGTAATAAAGAGGGATGGTTGGCGTAGTGGAGAAATTGGCTAAATATGTAATTTAATGAAACTGCAAGTTACGGGATAATGGTAGAGATAAATAGCAATATCGTAAATTAAATATAAGGTAGTTGAGGTCTAGATATAGGCGTCTGCATGCAAGGATTTGTAACGGCTCTACAGGAGTTAAGGCAGTCCATAATTAAAGGATTCTAACCTAATTTTTTGGACATCGGAGCCCTTAAAATAATAACAACCTCTCTCAGAAAAGGGAGAGGAATTAGGGGGAGGTAATTATGTTTTGGAAAGAAGGAATTGTAGCAACGGGAAGGAAGGGGGGCGTTTAGAGAATGGGACGGGGTTCTGAAGGAGTTGGGGGGGAAATCTTTTGGTTCTGGAAGGTTCCTGTAGCGGTTGTTAAATTTGGGAAGAAGATGAATCTGCAAATGGTGAAGCCTGATCTTAGAATCAACTCTGCAGCCGCGCTTCAAATCAGGTTCCATTCCTTTTGAGATTTATCTTTGTGATTCTAAAATAAATTGTGAATGTTATGCTTTCTGAAATTTGATATTTTTCTATGTTGAAACTAAAAGAAGATTGTATTACCTGAAGATTACCCAAGCCCGCAATGCTAGGATGCGTTCTACAATGTTTTGTTATTTTAAAGATTTGTGGGCATCCTCTCAGGGTTAACATATTTTGCATGCATGTCTACTAGCCCCCACAATCTACTTGCAAGCCTATTAACCTGTGCCTTGAATGAAATTCCCCGTTCAATGATTCCTCTGTCGTTTCTCTATTGAATCCATTGTATCGATTATCATCTTTTTTAGCATGCCATGGTCTCTCAATATTATATTATTATGTTATGAAACGACCCTGTGTCAGTCTACAGGGATCATTGGTGTATCGACCCTGCATGTCTTTTTAAATTTTTCCTTAGCTTCGTCATCTGTCTCACTCCAGTCTTGCAATCATAGATTTCTTTATGCGAGGTTGTTCCTTCAAATATATAGGATTCATTGTCATCCTGTCACAGTGGCGCTTTGAATGTAATAGAAATTCTAAAGGTTTTAAATAATCGCCTCCGGTTTCATTATCAACCTCGCTACAAATGACGACTTTGAACATGGTAGGGTGTATATATTTAAATAAACTCGGGATTCTATTTGCAACTGGCCACACACGACTTGAACATAGAAGATTGTAGAGGTTTAAAATACCTTTCTGATTTCATTTGGAACTTATCACATATTTTGTACTCAAAAAAATATATATAGAATGTTGTAGACATTTAAATAATCTCTATGATTTCATTGTCAACCTGTCTCAGTCATCACTATTTCTTAGTGCATACCTGGTTCATATTGTTTCATTTAACATCGTCACTAACCCCCTCTGAAACTCATCACTGTGTAAAATGACATTAATGTTCCTTCTCACTAAGTGATTACCTGATTTTGTATTGCTTTAAGGGTTGTAGTTGTGTGAGGGGATGCGTAGGTTCCAAACAGCGTGACTGCGTACCAAGCTTCCAATTTTTAAGAGACTTTTTCCCCTGTGCATTTATTCGTCCTTGATACCAAGGGCTTCCTTGCGTAGGCCAAAATCCTTTCTTGAATTCGATCAATCTTATCTCTTTCTAATCATTCATCCTACTTGTATTCAGGCAAGATCTTCTTGAGAACGGAATGCAATTGTTCTAAAACCGACTCATCTCACCTTATATTTACCGTTATACCCTCTCTAGATTCGATGGCTTTGAATGTCTATCTACAACTGATAGGTGCATGCTCATTGAATTAGAACCTTTAGTGTGGAAAGTATAGGAATTTGTGTTTCAATCTAAATCTTTTTTAATTTATATATATAATATGTTTATATGCATTATATGCGTATGGTGGCAGATGATTTACATATCTATGTTGTGGTCTTGTAAAAGTAGACCCATACTTTAATAAATTGATTGTAGATGATTAACTAGGAACGAAAGGAAAACGGTATTTACATATCTAGATGAATAAAGAGTTTATTTAGATAGGTAAATGCGGTGTTTAGATAATGAGCTATAAGAAATGTGTAAAGAATTATAAGAGGAAGTTTAATCTATTCTATAAGGGTTGTTTTGAACTATGAAGCTCTACTATAAAAGTTAGTTAGATATACACGAGGAAAAATAGTTACATTTATTTATTTTGAGTTATGTGAGTATTTCTAAAAGTATAAAATGTAAATTGAGTGTCTATTAGTAATTCTCATGTAGTACATGCACTATAATGAATATTTTAGAACATTATTATGAAGATCTTATCCTTCTATAAGAATCGCTAAACTCTAGAATAGTAGACAATAATAGATGCCTTTTTATTTGTAATATAATGCTTCATCATATAAGCGTTTACTTATCAAGATATTGGCATAAGATGGTGAGTGAGAGGTTGTAAAATTCATCTCCATGATGAAGTCTTTAGGTTAATAAACCTTAAACTCTATCCATTATTTCTTTTAATGATTTCTTAGAGCTATACTTGAATATGAGAGGAATTTTGAGGATGAATAGGATGATGCTTCTATAATAGTTGTGCATTATGATTCGTTATATAAGTAGATATTGTTGGAAGTTGTGAAGGTTTGATTTTTGTGATTGATATTGAAGTGGGTGGATTTTGTTAATCTTGATTGAGTTTGAAGAATTTGATGCGATGTTTTTCACTATTTGTTCTACTGTTGTCACCTTGATGGAAACCATTGTGTTGATAATTTGTTGTCTTCCAGAGGATAGAGGGGATATGATTTTTATTTTATATTTTTTCAAGGGTTGGTATGGGGGTTGATCACCTAGGAGGATCATCTTGGGTAACCCATATCAAGCCTGGTGTATTTATTGAGTTTAATGTTGTTTCACCTGAAAGCAGGTGGTTTTATGATTCTGTCTAGTACTTTGATGATGGTTGATCTTGTACTTGGATTTTTTTTTTTGTGCCTTGAGCCTTGCACTTGAATGTGGTTTCTGTTACTTTGAATTCCTATCATAAGATGGTGCATGCCTCACTTGATGCAGTTATTTTATTGGATTAGGTTTCTTGTGCAAGTTGGCTTTCCTTTTGTGTTTTTGCGATATGTTGTTAGTGGGGAGTGGTTCTTCATGGGGGCCGGCACACAAAGTGGTGCCTGGTTAACTCATGTGGAGTTAGTCTAATAAGTGAAAACTAAATCAATACATTAGGTAGTCTAAAACACTTAACTATATAAATTATGCCTCACTCATGGACTCAAGGGCTAGTTCAGACTTGGGGATGAGTTGAGAAGGCCTGGAATGGCAAGATCGTTATCTTGTCTTTATGAAAGATAATCGACTCCGCTGGATTGCATGTGGGGCCAGGTTTCTAAGAGGCCTACCTGTGGTAACTCAAGTTGGGGGTCGGGGCCTAGGAAGATTCACCAGTAACTCCATGCAACATTACATTACACTCCACCCTTTAACAAATCATGTATGCTTTGTTTCCCTCTATGTTATTTTTGGGCCTCTGGAAGCACATGTTGGCATTTGTATGTTGTTGCTTTATTGGTTATTCCTTATGTTGGGCACATCTTGTGCTGGTTATATCTTGTGCTGGAGATAGCCTTAAATGTTATTGTGGATCTTGTTGTGAAGTATTGTATCCTTGTTTTATTTGATGGTTATTGCTGGGTCCTTCTTGTCATCTCTACCCAGGGGTGGGCCTTGTGGGTCCACGCGGGTTGGGTGGAACGTGCTATGCACCACATTGGGTCCCTAGTCATCGATTGAAAAGTGCAAAATTGTACCTTGCAGTGACTCCTGAGTCGAACTAGAGTTGGATCCAGTATTGCAGGTTTGTACTTCTTCATTTCAAATGTATCATTCCATTTTATTGTATCTTCCCCATTCATGTTGGGAAGCGGCATTGTAATATTGTAATCCTTGATTAATGTATTGTCCATATTCATGTTATCTTATGGTTACTGGTGTATATTTACCTTTCATGTCATGTGATAATGTTGTTGTGAAAAGTAATGCAGTCATGTAAACCTGAGGGATTTGTTATATGTAGTTCATGTTTAATTTCATTTCATGATATATGATTATTATGATGTATGTTAGCACTTTAAAAAAAAAAAATTGGTGCCATAAATGTTAGATGTATTAGTATCCTTTGGGGTTGCTTGTAGCACATAGATTACACACTTTCGACCATACAACGCTTCGAAAGGATCCATCTTTATTGCAGAATGATAAGAATTGTTATAAGAAAATTCGACTAAGGGTAAGTAGTCTTCCCACTTACATACTAATGATCCATACAATACATTCTTAGTAGGTCTTCCAATACTTGATTCACCCTCTCAATTTTTCCATCCATTTCTAGATGATATGCTAAGCTAATATTCAATTGTGTCCCTAGTGCAAAAAATAAGGTTTTCCAAAACCTAGAAGTCACTTATGCATCCTTGTCCAAGATAATATTCTCTGGAATTCCATGCAACCTAAACAATTCTTGCACAAACTTTCTTGCTATGATAGGTGCTCCATCAGTGAGATTCCCAGGTATAAAATGTGCAACTTTGGTAAGCTTATCTACTACCACAAGAATGATATTGTGCTTATTGCTTGACATAGGCAATCCTTGGACAAAGTCCATACTTATGACTTGCCACTTTCTCTCTGGTATGTCATGTGGATATAACAAGCCTGCAGGATAATGATGCTCTGCTTTCACCCTTTGACATTCAAGACACCTAGCACAAAATTAGCAGCATCTCCTTTCAACCCTTTCCAAAAATATAATGGCTTCACATCTGCCATCATTTTGGTCACTCTAGGGTGTCCAAAGTACGATGCTTTATGTACTTCCTTCCATACCAAATTCCTTAACTCTCCTACGCCAATTACATACATCCTCCCTTTATATCTAAGTAATCCATTAGGTTCAAAATGAAAACCCTCATACCTAGAATCTTGTGGATTATTAGTGAGTTCCTGCTTGAATTGCAAGTAGTACTCATCCTCTTTGCACTTTTGCAACACTTGTCCCTTAAAGTTAGTTTGAATTATCACTATTGAAGCAATATGATGTCTTCAACTCAAGGCGTTGATAACCCAATTTTTTTTCCCCTTAATATAACTGATATTAAAGTCATAGTCAACTATTATCTCTAACCATCTTCTCTACCTAGCATTTAGATTAGGTTGAGTGAAAAGGCACTTTAACTAATTATGATCAGTTTTCAATTCAAAGGGTTTTCTCAATAAGTAGTGCCTCCACATTTGTAATGCATGAACCACAACTACTAACTCCAAATCATCTGATGCATAATTTTTCTTGTAAGGTTTCAGCTTTCTTGATTCGTAAGAAATCAATTGCCCATCTTGCATTAACACACCTCCTAAACCTTCCCTGCATGCATCTATGATAATTGTAAAGTTACCCTCAAGATCTGGTACTTTCAAGATTGGTGTAGTGGTCAACTTCTCTTTGAGTAGGTCAAAGGCTTCTTGAAACTTGTTAGTCCACTCAAATTTCTTCCGTTTCCTTTGTAAATATGTAATTGGAAAATAAATCTTGGAGAAGTTTGCTACAAACTTTCTATAGTACCTAGTAGACCCATAAAACTTCTTACCTCAGACACATTCTTGGGTACTGGCCACTCAAGTACTTCCTTGATCTTAGCTAGATCTATGGAGATTCCTTCTACCAAGATCACATGCCCTAAATAATGCACTCTCCTTTGGAAGAAAGTACACTTAGAGAGTTTACTATACAACTTATGCTCCCTTAACCGTTGTAGAACTTTCTCTAAATGCCTACAGTGATCTTCCTCATCCTTAGAATAAATCAGGATGTCATCTAGAAAAACCATGACAAATTTATCTAGGTAATCTCTAAATACACTATCAATCAGATTCATAAATGTTGTAGGTGCATTAGCTAACCGAAAAAGTAAAACTGTGAACTCATAGTGTCCATATTTGGTTCTAAATGCAGTCTTAAAGATATATTCATCTCTAATTTTCAATTGTTGATATCCAAATCTTAGATCTATCTAAGAGAATATGGCAGCTCCCATCATTTGATTGAAAATATCAACAATGTGAGGCAACATATACTTGTTCTTCACTGTGGCTTTGTTAAGCATAAGATAGTCAATGCATAAATGCAAAGTACCATCTTTCTTTTTCACAAAAATGACTAGCGCTCCCCAAGGTGAAACACTTGGTCTTATCAACCCTTTTGAGAACTATTCATCCAACTGTGCCTTAAGCTCCATTAGCTCAGTTTTTGTGATCCTATAGGGTACTTTGGAAATACGTTCAAACCCTAGAACTATATCTATAGAGAAATCAAATATCCTCTTCGGTGGCAACCCATGTAACTCATCTAGAAACACATCCGAAAACTTTCTCAATATAGGATACCTTTCCACGTATGACATTCCAGTGTCATCTATTTCACCATATTCCATCTCTTGGAAGCTTTGGGTTTCCAAGTTATCAAGATCTTCTTCAAGTTCTTCAATCTTAACAGCAAAGAGTTTGCATCCTTTCTTATTAGCCCTCGCTAGTTGCATTACCGAGATTTGGTGAATCTTGACCTCTCTAGGTATCCCTTGGAACTTCACTTGGTTACCAAGATCATCTAGTTATTCAATGGTTTTCACATGGAAATATAGCTTATCCCTATGTCTCCACAACCAATTCATACTTAGGATAACATCATAGGATCCTAAAGGTGCTATGTATAGGTTTACTTATGTAGAAAAACAAGGTAGCTCTATCCTAGCCTTGAACAAACATTGTTCCACCTTTGCTCTTGTCTAGTTTGCATACTCTACATCTCAAGATGTTACCATGTTTCCATCCTTTCTAGATAATTGCTTAGCTTTTCTAAGTGAAATGAAATTCTTAGTTGCACCAGTATCAATAAGAACTGAAATGGGTAAACCAAACAAAATACCTAGAGTTTCAATGGGAGTTGCTTGATACTCTACTTGGTGGTCATCCATTGCTACATGTATCCTTTGTTGGAACATTTCCCGCTGAGTAGGTAGTGAGTTTCTAGAAGGCTTATTGGGACAGTCATAAGAAAAGTGGTCTCCTCCACATGTAAAGCATCCCGTAAATGGTACCTTCTTCTTCGTCGGGTTCTCCAAATCTACTAGCATTTCCACCAACATTGTTGGTATTTCCACTATTGGAACCATTCCTCTTCCGCTCCCTTCTTGAATCTTTTACGCTATTGTGGTTACCTTTTTCTCCTTGCTTAGGTACATTTTGTACAACCTCCACCTTCTTTGGAGTTGACTTGTCAGGAATTTCCACAATCTTCTTATAGTCTTTATTTTCCTGTCGATTGGAGATAACCCTAAGCTTTTGCTTGTTCTTAATTTCTTTTACATATAAAAGATCCATAGTTTTTAGACCATGCATATCCACTTCTCCTCCAATTTGATTGCTAAGTCCCATTATAAATTTTCTTATACAAAAACATTCATCCTTATGATATATAGGAACATAACGCAGAAGTCAGGTAAACTTCTCCCAATACTCGTTGACCGACATATTTCCTTGTTTCAAACTCTAGAAATCCGTGAGTTTTTGGTCAAAGTAAAGTTGAGGCAACCATCACTTGCATAAAATCTCAACAAATTCCCCCATGTCAGCTTCCATGAGTTGATATATAGTTCCAACTTTTTGTTCACCCACCATTTAGAGGCTTCTCCTGCTAATTGGTATGCTACCCAAGCGACTTTAGTGGTCTCACTATAATTTCAAATTTCAAAATACTTTTCCATTTGAAAAAGCCACGTCTCAGCCTCATCTCCACTAGCGCTTCCCTCAAACTTGGGTGGAACCAATCTTCTTCATATCCTTGGAAAGTTTGGAAGCCATACACTTCTTATTTCTTTCCTCATATGGCATTGGTGATTTTTCCCTTTTGCAATCATGGGTTTCATTATGTCCATGAGAAGAGTTTTCACCCTAATTCTCATTAACGAGAACCTCTTTCTCAACCATAGCTTTTACCCTTTCTTGTTCAAGGTTTTCCGACCTTGCCAAGATTTGGTCAATTCTAGCTTCAATTCATGTTGGTCCTTTCCCAACTTCTTGGCTACCGCAAGGGTTGGTTCATGTCCTCACCATCTTCACAAGATCAAATGTTTATCCATGTTAGACTAATTAAGTTATCAACTATCTTATGGAAAACATTAGAAATGGAATTCATAGACACATAAGAATTCTACATAATATTAAGCACACACTTTTGATAAAAAAATGATTTTATTCACTTCATAAGGATTTCAATATCCTTTTGATTACCTAGAATGACTATTCAGATAGTCGAGTGGAGAGTATCTCTCATATTCACTCTCTGACACATAACTTAATGGAGTATATCCTACAGATTGAGATTGTTTCTCATCTCTCATATGTTCATACCTATCCCAAAATGGATAGTAGCCTTTGGATTTATCATCTGATACATAGTTACGAGGTACATATCCCTTAGAATCGTTACTCGAGGAAATTACTATTACTTCTACCATTGGAAGAACTCTAGGGTCCCTAAAAGTAACTAACAGTCTGACATTTCCTTTCAAGGGAAAATTCCTGGAAAGTGATAATGACTCAAACTTTTCTAGTGAGATGGAAGGTAGATTGTTGTACACAGCCTCCATCTTCATCTTCCTCTTCACATCACTAATTTGAGAAAGTGCATGACTGAATGTTTCAATGTCACTCAACCAGAAAAAAATTTCGTAGTTGGTACCCTCAATTGTTCTAACAATGGCTTCTCTTACCTTATTGGCATTGAGGTAGTGCTCATTTTTTATTACTGACTTTCGAGCTATTAATCTGAGACACACCATCCTGGCACAAGAATTCACAACATTAGATAACATTAGATGGAAAGAATGGTGAACTCATAGGTTCCAGAGCTAAACCTGGTAGCTCTAATACCACATGTAATATGCCAATCGTACACTGAAGTAAATTTTCCTAAGTTTTCATTGTGCGAGTAAAATAAACTATGTAATAAACCATTACAATACAATTTTTTCCTTTCTCTATTGAGAATATATGAACAAAGATGCTATAACAACATACAATAAGGATTTCCATATCAATACAATAATTCACAAAGTACAATATTCCAAGAAAGTACACAACTATATACACAGCTCTCCTTCAAGCTTCATAACATAAGATATAGATGGTCTAGGAATCTTCCTTTTAAAACCTTGGTCTTCTATCACCTGCTAGGGAGGAGAAGCATCACTCAAGTGCTTTTTTGCCAACCACAAACTCATATGCGGTCCCTCGCACATCTATCAAAGATAGATGGCCCTACCCTTCGATGAAGGTATTGGTTGGGTAACCTCGTACGACATACCACTCTGAGCTTAGTGTTGTGCACTACATGACTAGGATTTATAACCTACGCTAGGTAACCCTCATGCATTTAAATGGACATAGTGAACTGATAGTGGAGCCTCAGGAAATCACACTACTTTGGCCAAAGTGTTCTCACTCAATATAATCGAGCGAAGGTGTATGATTCACTTACACTATAGCAAGCTCGTTTTGACTTAAGGCCATTATATCTATGCTTAGGTAATCCTTCTCCACAGGTAAGCTAATCCCCTGGATAACCTATCTCTTTAACACAACCTAAGGTAATCAAACTCATTAAGCAAAGTACTAGTTCCCTCCCTTCACTAGACAACAATTCCAGGAGTAACCTACTAGCCATCTAGCATAATCATATATCTTAGAGCTATGAGTATCTCTTAAGCTACCCATGTTTAATCATATCTAGTATAATAATAATACCTATGAACAAACAATCTATCCTATCATGGAGTAATTACAAACAATACACAAATAGAGTAAATAGTTTCCACTTTTCTTTCAAAGAAAACATTACTTTTTCCTAAATGCAAGTAACTATAATAGACTAGCTTAAACAACAAGAAGCATCTCTTTACAAACTAATACAAAAAAGGGAAGAATATCCTCATGCCTATGATAAGCTTTCCAATTGACTGGATACTAACACAACACTTCCAGAACAACAACTAGCCTGGTATCGATCCCTCCAATAATGTCTCAATAACCACTAACTCACAAGTTGGAAAATACTTCTCTCAAAATAATAATATACTCTCTAATGACCAAAGCTCCCACTCACTATATTAGGTAGAATAATGCAGAAAGGTATGTAAATAGAATGCATTAACTTGCTCAAGGAATGCATTCCAAAAAGTGAACTAGCTCCACTATTTATACAACAATTTGGAGACCTCTCAGCCTATAGCTTAGGCATGATTTTTGACAACAATTAGCATGCATAGTAACACATATATCACAACTAAAAGGTGGCGAACATGTAAGCATATACTCAGCTAAAACAAGCTACAAATCGACCTTGCTGATTGATAGAAATTAGAGACTAATTCAAATCAACACATGATTGAATTCAGTTTGCATTCCATAATGGACATCTACAGGTATAAGGATTCAAAGGTGGTGCCAAACATCCATATTCACTTATTGAGTTGGCGCAACTTCCATCATATCTGAAATAGTCAACATCAGATATGCAACACCAAGCTTTCATGGACTAAGTCTTGGTATGAGTTGATTCACAAAAAAATTGGTTTGAAAAAGTCGTCGACTTGTTTACATGCCTTTACAGATGTTGGTTTATGCTCAATATGGCATTTAAAGTTTACTAAGTCCACGGGCTTTCCACAAAAGGGCGTTGACTTATTCTATCATCTTACATCAACTTAATGGTCACTCATTGTAGGCAGATTACAAACTCTTCATATGCAGACAACAAGAGTAATATGCGGTTGAAGAATACAGTCACAATTATATCATACTTCATCCATGATTTAGTATAATAAATCGACCTCTATGTTATTTATGAAAATTGATTTCAAAGCCATATATAGCATTTTAAATATATATATATATATATGTATATATATATATGTATATATATGTATATGTATATATATATATAGATATATATATGTATATGTATAAATATATACATATACATATATATACATACATATATATATATATACATAACATATATGTACATATACATATATAT
>VDFB02390553.1:0-15142 GCA_007258455.2 Sequoia sempervirens | reverse complement strand
CAAGACATTAATATAGGACATTAATGTGAAATTTAGTGATCTCATACATGGATTAATATAGGACATTTTAATATTTATACTTTGCAAATTTAGTGATTTCATACATGATATACATGATATGTGCATTCAATAAATAGTGATAATTACTCAATGAATTTATTCAATTCACACCAATCAGTAATCAGTCAATAAATCATAATTTACAAACAAAAGCAATCTATTTATATACCATAAAGGATAAAATTTTAAGAAATAAACAATACCATAGAAGATTAGAGAATAAAAGCATTACTAAATACTATAAATAATAGTTCATCTAACACTAATTTATAAGTTGTAAAAAAAAATGGCGTCTTAAGGGGGTGTCTAAAGGGGTCATAATAGAACATCTTAAGGAGATGTCTTAAGGGGTCATAATATGCCTAAATGGGATGTCTTAAGGGGTATTAAGGGGGTGTCTTAAAGGGGTCTTAAGGGGCTGTCTTAAGGGGATGTATTAAGGGGTCATAATACGTCTCAAGGATATAATTGATTTAACAATAATGTATTCATGATATTTAGTGATTATACACGTAAACATAAAGTTTCAAAGTAGGAAAACATGCACATTTAAGAAACAAAATATATAGAATATTGATTTGATACATAGAAGTACATAGAGTATGTTTAATTTTGTGGGCATGTATGTATTATATGTCATCCTCAAAAAGAATGTTTAATACCTGGATATGCCATCCCAAGAACATTCAAACTCGTATTAGAATGTAGTAGGTCTACACCACCTCGATATCAAAAGGTACAAGCAAGATCAATGAAATCATCAAAACATACATATTTTAATTTATATAAAATTATCTATATGTACAGAACTCAAGTACCTACATTTAAAAGTATTCCACACATGTTTGTAGGTTGAATCCAGACATCCTCTCCTTTTTGTTTCAAAGTATGAGATCAATGCAATGATGGCTCTAGGATATAAAAAATGACAACATATCAATTTTAACTATTAATGTCCAAGCAATATCAATATGTAATCAAAACATGCATTTAAATATAATTTAACTAATAATTGCCTATTTTTACCAAGTATTCCATGTTGTCTAGGTTGAATCTACATGGACTAGATCTTTTTTGTGATTATTCCTTAAGGATGTATAAAAGGACTTGATTTAAATAAATTTCAACTAATAAAACACTTGACCAATGTCGAAACATGTATTTAATGTATTTAAAAGGACAAAATAAAACTGAAACTATATTTACCTGTATTTACTTATTCCATTGTACCATCTGCATCCTCTCTTTTTTGCAATGCATCTATGATTTCCTCATGCTCTTCCATAGAAATTGACCATAGCAATTTTTTTGAAGGTCTTCCATGATACCGCCTGAAGCCTCTTTATATTTGTTGCCACCACCAAATGTGAATAATGCATAATATTTTTATGTGTTTCATAGTCTTTGAATGCAAGTAGACCATTCTTTCTTCTCAAGTATTTTCGTAGCCAAGTGCCAACAACCACCACCGATCCTATTGGAAAACATGTTCAAAAACCACCATCAAATAACTTCTCAAAATTTACTTAAGGGGATCAAAGAATTGTTCTAAAAAATTGCTTAAGGGGATCTAAAACTTCTTATCATTTGAAATTTGCTTAAGGAGGTGTCTTAAGGGGATCACCGTACCTGTTGGATAATGAAAGCCATCATTGTCTTCTCGAGGTGTTATCAACTTATGTTTACTTTCCACACAACGAGCCAAATTAATATCTCTATTTTCTCTATTCCCTCAGGTAATAACAGCAGCTACATGTCCCGCCAACAAAAATTTGATTTTGATAACTTGTGCATATCCATATAAATAATTTCAGTACAAAATAACTTAATAAAGGGAAATAAAATGAATAAAATTGAATTAAAATTACCTCTCTTGTACAAGGTTTGAAACACGATCATAATATTTAGATGCAAACAATTGATCATTTCAATAGTTATTTCATATCGATATGTGCTTCTATAGGTGTCAACGATCTTTGCTCACATTGTTCAACCCATTTTGTATTTTCACAAGCTTCCCAATCTCCTGACATACAAAATTGGTAAAAACATGCAAGCTCCCTTGTCCAAATAGTCCATGTTCTTGCTATTGCACTCCTAAATGAATGCCATTTAGTAGATCCACTAATTGTCTCACAATCAACTCTAGATACAATGTTCTCTTCTTCCACCAACCAAAAGAATCGATGAACTGTAGAGTAATCACTTGAACTAGGTGCAAATAATCTTCTATTACGTGCCAATCCACAATCTCATGTGCATTTTTAAATTTTATTGAATCCTCGAATTTTAATTGTTCTCTAGCAAGAATTATTTTGACACACGCACCAGCTCCATCATGTTCTCCTTTACCATGCCCATCTTAAAAAAAACTCCATATATGTTGGAAATTAAGTTCTTTGTGAACCCTACTTAACCAATAGAACATTCTAGCATTTTTGAACTACCCTGTACAATTATCTGACCATATGAGGTGTTCTTTCACATGGATTCCTCTTTCTCTTAAATTTCTATAAAATATACTAAAACAATATTGAACAAACTCTAATAAGTGTAACCGATTGTCACTCAAATAAAAATGATACTCCCTCAAAAAATTTCTTGATTCCTCGGTGCTATCATCTGCATGTCTATAAACAATATGGACAAATATAGCTACTTGCACTGAATTATAATATTGAGATTGAATTTCCTCTTGTGGAGCGAGAGTATAATTCTTTGCAAAATCAACCATTGAAAGTATAGTACTAATTGGAAATGTATTTCTACATGCGCAAAATTGGCCATCAAGCCATCGAGCATGTTCAGAGTGCATGACATATTTTGGTACAATTTTATTATTAAATTCACTCATAAAATGCATGCACACTAACTTTTTGTAACTAAATCACAACGCTTTCCTATTTTCCATCTTTAAAGAATAAAGTGAAACATTCCTAAATATTTTGACATCTACTAATTGCTTCCAAAATTATGATCAACACTTTCTATGCAAACAAATTCTTAAAAGTGAAAGATTTCATGCTAATGCATTTTCTAGAAATGTATAAGAACTTAAATAAAATAATTTTCATTAGGATTTTTCACAAAACAAACCCTAAATAAACTCTTATTACTCGTGGCATATCAATACTAATAATCCCCAGATAATCATGTTAGTATGCAAGGTACAACATATATATCAAAAACATCATAAAAATAACGTAAATTGAAATATGTATTTTACAATAACAAGAGATTCATTGTTTATTAATTTTTACATACCAAGGTTTACATTTTTCAAATGATCTTTGACTTATGCTAATATTTGGTAAGATTGAATCATCTAATATTTTATTATAAAATTCATTTTGAATCATATCTAATAGATGTTTCTGGGGTGAGGATCGTGGAACCTTTGGACTCCCCAATCTCTTTAATTTTAAAACATCTCTAGCATTAGATGAAACCCTAGTATTACTGCCAATATTTTTTGATCAAAGATTTAATTTCAACATTCAATTTTATATCAGACCTCGGTAGTCGTCCACTGAAACTCCAACATTGATTGATAGGATCATTTTCTATACTTTCTCTTCTTTTTGCTGCTCTTAGTAATGTTTTAGGATGTAGTTTTAAAACTTCACTAATATTGTTTACCATTCTTTTATTTAAAGTTGCTTTATTAACTATAGCAGTAGTTATAGCTCTTCTTGCTGCATTTTTATCTTTAGATCGACTCTTTTTCCCAATAAATTGAATGGCACTAGCAACAGTAGACAACATATTTTAATGATTGATATTTTATTTTTGGTTTAACATAAAAGCCTAACCTATTCATTACTTTCCTCATTTTTTGCATTCTCATCAATTGCATCATTAATTGACATTGAAATGCAACTTTTTTACGATAAAAAAATTTGGTGTATATTCTATTCGCATGTGTTCTTATTTGCCTCCAAGAAATTTGAACAAGAAGATTATCAAAAACACGACTTCCAATTTAAAAAAAAATATTTTCATTAAATTCAACATCACATTCTAGATTTTCATCTTCCTCTTCATTTTCATTTACAATTTCATCAACAAAATGGTTTTCATTTTCATTTTCATCTTCATTTTCATCAGCAAAACGGTTTTCATTTTCATTTTCATTTTCATTTTCATTTTCATCTTCATCTTCATTTTTATTTTCATCTTTATATTCATTTTCAATTTCATTTTCATTTTCATCAAAAATATAGGTTTTGTTTTCATTTTCAAGAAAATGATCATTTTGATTTTCACTTGCAACAAAAGATTTTTCTTTTTTGTTCTCAACAAATTCTATAAAAGTTTCATTCTTTGAATATAGTCAATGTCAACATCATTAAGTCCTAACATCTTGTAAAACTTCTACATACAAATCTCTACCATTCTACTCAACATGGATTTGAAGACATACCTCGATTTGTGCATATTGAAACATTCTATAGCATTCAAAGATGACTGAAGACATAGTAGGACTTGTTTGTATAATCATATTCTCCAAATTGACTCCTTTGCAAATTAGCTTCATCTACAAACTACATGGTATCCTCAATGTTTTCATCTTCAATAGTTGTGGAATTGGATGCTCCACCATCATTCATTTATTTAATTCACATTCTTCTTTCTCTTTGTATTTGTCTCTCCTTCTCTCTCTTTGCTTCAATTTCTTGAGGAGTCAATGTCTTCCTTCTCTTATTATGAGCTTTATCTCCCATGATTATGTAAAATTATCAAGCACAAATGAATGTTAATAGTGAAATTCTTCAAAATATTCAATCCAAATTGGAAGTTGAATACCTATTAAGACAAAATTCTTCCTCTTGTGTTCGTCAAAACAAGTAGAAAACTACCACAATTCCACTTTAAAAATTGTTTGCTTCATGCTTCCTTTGAAAAATTCAATCCATATTGCAAATTGAAACTTTTTGTTCCTCCAAACAAGTAAAAAAATAACACAATTCCACTTCAAAAATGGTGTAGATGATGCCTCATTTGATAAAATCAACTAAAAATCAAGTTCTGATCTGTAAATACAATAGCTTATGAAAAATCATCCATTTTTAGTGCTCTCGGCTGTACATGGAAGTTGCAGACTTCACAAAACTTGTGTATAGTGTATTTAAATAATATAAACGAGATCCCGTTAATAACATGGGATCCCGCTTCAAACGAATTGGGATCCTGATTATAAAATGGGATCCCATTTATGCATAAGCGGGATCCTGTTCTATAATCGGGATCCCGTTCACTGACATTGAATGTCAGGGCCATTGGTTAGTGAACGGGATCCCATTTATGAAATGGGATCCCATTACGTTGACAATGGTCAGAATATAGTTTAAACATAACGGGATCTTGATTATTAAATGAGATCCCATTTATGAATAACGGGATCCCTTTTTATAATCGGGATCCTGTTTTAAAAAAAATTGAATTACCTTTTGCATTGTGGTTGGGTTTTTGTTTAGGTTTTTGGTTCGGGAAAAGCATTGGCAGTCCGAACCTCAACCTTCAACCTGGTTTGACCTGCAAGTTCAAGGTCTTAACAATGTCAAAGAAAAATATTGACTTTGGACATATAGCTGATGACCTTTTTTTGCAGAATTTTCTAACGAAATTAAAACCCATTTTAGATGAAACAATGCATATTCTAAATATGTAATTTTTTTTGCAATTGGATTATTTTTTCTATTTTTCAATTAATTTCTAATAAAATTGGTCCTTAAACTTTCAATATCAGAGTTTTTATTATTTTAATAACTTTTGATCAACATAATATTTTGACAAACGGATTGCACGAGAACAAACTTCAGACAATTATTTTCAATTTAAAAATTAAAAAATTAAAAAATTAAAAAATAATAAGTTTAGGTCATCTTATGCATGTTGTACATGACAAGTTTTCAAAATGAAAAATCTGTCTAATAAAAATTTAACAAAAAAAAACTAACAAAAATTACAAAAAAATATCAAGAACAAGCTTTAGTGAGTCATAAAACTTATCCCAAAAGGATTTAGAAAAATACGATATTTTAAGTCAAAATATGGATGTCATACATGTGCATGCATGGTATGGCAAAAAAAATGACTTTTAAATAGTGGTTTTTAGAAATGCCTATTAAAACTCAATTTGTACAATCTGGGTATTGAAATAAATTACATATTTGGAAACTAGACTTCGAGCACTACATTTTATGATTAGTGACTTTTTTAAAGATTTCATCTCTAAGTGCTTCAAATTTTAAGGTCAAATGTGTCAAATGCTGAAAATCAAAGAAAACACTTCCACTTTTTGGCCAAAAAGTGGACTCAACTTCTTGCACATACCCTTTACCTCTTAAAAATGTATGTGTGGGTAGGGCACACAAAACAAGAGCTCTTCAAATTTAATTAAGGTTTCCAATGCACATAAGATAACAAAGCGATTGTTAGATTTGTTGGACCAAAACACTGTATGTTGCTACTCGTGTTTTCAAATTATTAGGCCTATGTTGTATTTATAATAAATCTGATGAGTAGGTGCTTCCTTTAATGGAAGGTGTTTTGCTTCAAGAATATTAGAATAACCTACCTTTGGTGAAAAGTATTCACTTGAAGAGTAATTTCTTTTGTTGCAGAGCATTCACTTGAAGATTAACTTGCCTTTAGTGCAAAGTATTTGTTTTGTAGTTTACAGAATAGTAGTTCATTCTTAACTTTGTGGTTAATGTTCTCCTTTAAAAGAAGACAAGTTGAAGATGCCCATTGTATTTGAAAAGGAAATTTATGCATATAATTGAATATCTTTTCCATTAATTGAATAGGCACATAATTACTTTTTGGTGGAAATTAATATTAAATAGATTGCACAAGTATTTAATTTTAAATAAACTTCATTGAGTTTATTTACCTGCGTGTTTGATGCAATGGAAGCTTGTGTTTTCCCAGTCAAGAGTCTTAGGTGTTCAACCACAGATCCATAGCCTTATTGAAAGACAATCTTCAAGTCATCTTATGTGGGCACTCTGTTGAATTCAGAGCCCTTCATTTTTGCATAAGATCATGAATTTTGCTTCTATGGTGTGATAAAACCATTTTTTTTTTTGCAATTTTTTATTTGGATGCAATATTTCATTTATTGATACTTACAATTCGTGCAGTTAATTTTGTATAACCACCAGAGCAAAGTTTGTGCTGCTCATGTTTTTCTAGTCTTTCCTTTGTTGCCTTCGATGTGTCGGGCAACCTATGAAAAGTTTGAAATACATTATATTATGTAAAAAGAAAGAGTAATTAGTATATAATTACATTATTGATAGTATCACATACCTTCCTTGGCCTGGTGGTGTCTTTCCTTTTTTCTTTTCATCCTTCTCCTTTCCATCTGACACCAAGTCCTTCCCCTCCCTCTTCAGAATCATGGGGGGATGATCGTAATTTTTTTCTTCTCTAAATGTGACCTATATTGGTCCCTCACATACTTTAGATAGGTACCAAGTTTCTTAATGACCTTGGTTGGATTGAATGTGTTATTACCGAACAACACAACTAAACGGTTAATGAGCTCATCTTTTAAATCTTGATTTTTGGCATTCCACCATGTACGTATGGTGGGCCCGAAGAGTTCCAATGTAATATCACTTAGATGTTTATAAAAAATATCATTTCCTGCAAAATGATCATGGGATCAATAGCTGGCCCAAAAGAGGATCAATAAGTAAATTTCAATTGGATTATATATAATAATAATTAAAACATTTTAAAGTACCCGAGACCTTCTCTATCTTTATGGGAACAAAATCCTCGGTCACCACAAATGTAACCGACAATGTTCCCATACTAGTAATATAGGAAGATCGAGGAAATGATGCTAAAACATCACCAGTATTAGTGGCCTCTACATCCCTAGGTACATGTCCTAATGCATGTTCTGGCATGTGTTCGCTGCTAGAGGGTGCACTACCCGAGCGTTTGCAGGTGCATGCTAAGTGTGTTGCCAAAATTTTAGCTGACAATATAAAAGTAACAAATGATGGGGTTGAATGATGTGATGTATGTGCAGGAGGATCGGGATTGAAACTTTTACCAACCCCTACTCCATGGGTGACACTTACAGTATCTTGGCCATGGCCAAAAACATCATGAGGACACAAAAAATCCTATAAAAACAACACATATTTTAGTTCATGACATAAAAGAGTACAAAATATAAAACCATGAAAGAACTTATGTTATAATTAAAGACCTCATGACAACTTACTTTCAAATTTTGTGATCTCTTAGTCAATATTTTAACTCTCTCTCTTATCTCATATACTGAGGCACTAAGAAAACAACTCCGAAGGATTTCTTCATTGCATTTTTTTGGTCTTCCTTATTATATCTAGAGGGTTTGCGGACTATGCGATGTCATCATTACATAATAGTGACTACACCTCCCTATGAATGATCCCCTCTACTACTGGTTCTTTTCCTCGATCATTCGACTCGGACAAGAATATTAAAAATATTATCAAAATTAACCCAATAAACTTATGAAAAAAACATAAGAATAAAATATTTTTCTCGTGATCTAATTTGTACAATTACAATGAGTGTAAACCTAGGGTAGAAGCTTTGAATATGCACGACTCGATCACCGGGCCCTCCCCTTTATGATCAATGTCCGGCTGTGACAAAAATTAAATATAAAAACCATTACCAAATTGAAATCAATAGACTTAAGTGAAAACATCATAATACAATAAAATGGTGGTATATTGGAGCCACACTGGAAGTTATGCAAAATGGTATATATATATGTAACACCCCCATAGTAACTTGGTTTGTATCTATGGGATTCAACAATCGACAGCAACTCTTCCGCGGTGCTTATTGATTTTATCTAACATAGAATACATGGTTTCCCCTCACGCACTGCCAAATATACCGGGCCTTGCCATTTGTTGACCCGTGCTGTGTACTATATTTATAAAACCCCGCAATATTCCTTGATGTTTTTTGCCTTCCATCAATGTACATAGCCACTCCTTTATTTTGATCCTTATATTTTAGTTGTATATAATTTACTGACAATGCATACCTACACATACTTTGTGTATATCTAACCAACTGCATCCAATCTTTGTAACTGTAATAGGGTCTGACATACTCCATCAATTTAGTAACTTTTTCATAACAGACCTTTATGCCATCCATGCAAAATAGGACCAAACCATGTAATGACAATGGTAAGAAAGCGATATATCATCCTTTCATTGACACAAAAAATAAATGCTTATTGGAGGAGTTCTTGGCACCCATTGTTTCCATAGATGTTTGTACCTCAAGGAAACCTTGATAAGCCTTATGCTCTCATCATCATAAGAACATGACCCCTTTAGGAAGAAAAAAAAAAATTCCATGCATTTACAAAATTTTCTTTTAATCTTTGACCCTCTAGTTGATCTCCCCTTTAGACCTACTATGTTTGTGTTTCCTCTTCTCTTCCTAAATTTCTACCGAGAGGGAAGACAGATCTCTGACAAATACCTCTATTTGGTGGTACTTGCACTCATAAGGATTTTGGATGAATTTCTTTCATGGTGATGTGATCCCAAGCTATGGGGTTGAGGTTAAAAACCAAGGTTACTACTAGTCAAATGGAGGTAAATAGCGTATGTATCAATAAACTAAGGGTATGATGATCAAAGATCACTTGGTAAGCATGGGAATGGTTTATAGGGTCACCAACCTTGTGTTTTGAAGCCTTGGATTTTGGGAACATCTAAAGGAGTCATTGTCTTGTTTCTTGGATGTTGATTGGGTTAGTTAGTGGAAGGTTTCTATTACATTTTGTACCTGTCTATGAAATTTTTTGGACCACCTTACTCAAAGACAATAGTCCCTTTGAGGTAGTATTGGTGTCTGGTTAGTTAATTTATGAAATTTTTTGGACCACCATTGATGTGAAATAGCCGCTCGTGCAACCATCCTTTCAGTCTATTTCTAAATGGATAGACCCCTTGCCTTTAATAATTAAACTCCACAGGTTTTTACCCCTATGGTTTTTTGGGTCCCCCAAATAAAATAATAAAAGATGGGCCCTACTCAAAAGAACCCCAAAATGTATTAGAGTTTGTTTGTTTCTTAAGAATCCAGTTAAAGAGGCTAATTGGGTCCCTCCCTATCCAACATTCCTTTACCATTTTCTAGACACCCACAACATCTTTGAACCATTTATACTCTTATGGAATTTTAAAAAAAAGTCCACTTTCATTAGTGTTCTCTTGCAAGCTTTCCCTAGTGTTGGAATTTGTATTGTTCTTTTGGAGGTTTGGTTGATTCAGTGAAATATTCAAAAGTTTTTAATGGCTCCTTGTCTTTTTTTCATCTCTTGTATTGGTGGAGGAGCACCTTGGCATAATTAGGCCTCTATGAAGCAATTTTTTGAAATTTGATTCAATGTTATTGTTACTACTTTGTAAATCATGTTATTAGAGTCATGTTTCATATATTTGAGGTCATGTTGAGGTCATTTAGTGTTATTAAGTCCAAAAGTGCAAAAATGAAAACAATGTTAAAAGTTGTCAACTTAATCTAAAAGGAATTATTAAGAGATGAAGAGTCATTAGGGTCAGTTAGAGGCAGTTAGAAGGATAAAATTAAGTTGTTTTTCCTTTAAAAAGGCTCTTGTATCTTTTAGAACTTTGAGGGTGGTTGAATAAAGAATAAGTTCAAGGAAAATATCTGAGTTTTAATCATTTTTCTTTAGAAATCTTGCATTTCTAGGGATTGTACAGAATTGTACGACCCTGAGGGCATGGTAGAACAGTTGGATATGGTAATAATCTCAATCACCTTCTTGTTACATCAAATTTCATGCATTTTAGTTAAGATTTCTGTGAGTTATTATGGATTTACTTCAAACTGCTAAAATCCTCAGTTAGGGTAGCAAAGACAAATAATTATGTTTCTCCTTTATTAATTGGTGGAATCTTCTAGTTTCTTGTGAGATTATCCTACTATGAATGTTATTTCATGTTTCAGTGGATTTAAGGAAAAAACATAAAGATAAGATGCAAGGGAATGAAATTTCTTGACTGAAAAACTGTGTGTACAATCTGTGAACAAAGTAATTATGAAGGTTAAGCCCTTAAGGTTTTGTGAAAATACTTTGTAAATGGAATTTTGATGCTTTGAAGAGCATATACTAGTCAAACTAAACATGTCCCGAGCACTATACAAGTGTGATTTAGTCAAGAGTTAGTAAAGCAACAAACCCTTATGCAAATTAGGCCTAATTAGGCCTAAATATGTCTAAGACAACAATATTTGAAGCTTGCGTTGTAAAAGTTTTGATACCCGTTTTGAATATGTTTTAGATCTGCAAGGAGGGAATTGAAAAGTGTGGATAGAATTGTGTAATAGTTCTTGGATTGTGAATGAAGCCTTGACAAATAGGTTGGAAAACCTACAAGCGTTGCAAATAAGGTATGAAGGAACTAGTGACAGTAAGAAATTTAAGGGCTTTTGATGATTATGTGTGAGTTTTTGGTTGTTTTGGTTAAGAGATTAAAAAGGTATAATTTGATCTCATTTGATATAAGGTTTGGTGTAAGCATGAAGTTAAAAAGTCCATTTCTTTGACTAATTTGTCTAATAATAGCCTTGTTTTTGAGACTAGAATGAAAGTACAATATATGATTTTGTTAAATTATCAAGAATAAAGGATGGGAGATGGTTTAAATTTGTTTGAAGTGTAATAGAATGGAATTTTTTTGGTCTATATTAGCCTAAATACTATTTTGGGTCAGATTACTTTATGTTGAGTTGAAATTGTGAAGTTTAGGATAGTCATAAAGAGAGTTAATGGTAAAATGAAAGGGAAAATTGGGTAATTATTTGTTTTGATCAAGATGAAGTTGACTAAGGTGTTTGAAGGTCTAGTAATGGTTTGAAACTCTAAAGAAAAAATTGAGTGTTTGTGTTGAGTTTTGTGAAGGGAAATATAGTTGAATAAGTGTTTCAAAAGAAGGAAAGTTAAAGATTGTTTGTGACTTGTCAAATGAGATTGTGTGAGTTTGTTTCCTTCCTCTAACTTTGCATCATGTACTTCTATATGTTCTCTTATGGATAGGAACTAGGAATTTTTCATCGCACTCACGAACCATGTATTGTTTTCAGTCCCTTTCATCATTTGTGGACCTCAATATACAAATTTATTTCATCGAAGTTTAGAAATTTGAACCCTAGTGAACTTCATGTGTTGTTATGTGACGAGAATTCCTTTCAATCTTATAGTAGAAAAAATATGCTAAGACAGATACAAAAACTACAGTTCACAGGCCAAAAATGGCCACCCAACTGATTGAACATCTCAAAGCTTGGCTGTTCAAACTAACCAAACACTATTACTAGGTAGTACTTGGGTTTGTCAATGGGACATTGGCTCAAATTGACCTAACTATAACATGCAACACCTTGATGGGAACAAACAAAGTCTAAATCACTGTACTTGCAACAAGATTTCTAAATGTGGGGGAAAAATCACTCACAATCATTGTCCCTTGGTCGGTTTTCCCTTTCTGAGTGCCCTCACCTCTCTCTCTGTCTTTCCTCCTTCCAAATGGTTGCTAGTCTTCCTCCTCAAATCAATGGCCTTGTAGCACTTGTCTAGTGAAGTCTCACAACTCTCCACTCAAGGGCTGGATGTAGTGGTTCTCGGTGCAACTCTCTAGTTAGG
This sequence comes from Sequoia sempervirens, assembly GCA_007258455.2. Classification (NCBI taxonomy): domain Eukaryota; kingdom Viridiplantae; phylum Streptophyta; class Pinopsida; order Cupressales; family Cupressaceae; genus Sequoia; species Sequoia sempervirens. Next base: position 2,370 of record VDFB02390553.1, on the reverse strand, counting down.
GTCTTGGTGCAATATGCTATGTTGTGATCCTACGCATACAAGGCCAAAATTCAAAATATATAGTTTATGTATATGTTATGTCAACATATAGATTATATACATAATATATATGCTATGTCAACATATAGTTTATTTTATTTTCTACAAAATATAATTTTTGTATGGTGGCTTGTTGAGCTTATATAGTTGGTTTTCTCTTTCTTCATATTTTTTGATGATTTATTTCCTATCACATGATTGAATATTATCTACAATCCTAGTGATTGTTAAAAAGGCTTATGATATGTGATATTTAATCATGATGGATGTCTAAGAATCAGTGATTGAAATACTACTTGACTAAAGATTGAGCTATTTGATATTTTTTCATTTAAACATCATGGAAGAAATGCTTGCAATCAATGTCTTATTAATGTATCCTACAAGGTTTCTTTTCCTAGTTTTTTTTGGTCCTATTCTTGTTATGACTTATTTTTTTACATTAGTCTATTACAGTAATGGGGAGCATATCTAGTGAATCGATTCTTTTAGTCTCTTTGATTCTTATCCTTGTACATAACGAGTTTTCTTCTATCTTATGATTCATTGATTGTTGGTTTAAAACATTCATTACAACTAAAATGGATATGAATTATGATGTGGGTGTGAGAAGGGATTGTTGAATATGAAGTAATGGTTTAGGAAAGTACTCCTTAATCCAAATGAGTCATTTTCTTTTCATGGAATGTGTTAGGAGACTTTAAAATTAATATATTCAATCTAGTTAATATTGACACATCTAAATCATGCCAAAGGCACTTCAGAAAAATGCAATGACATAAAGGAGATTGTTAAGGTGATGTCAAGTCTTGATCCCTTAAGGTAGGGAAAAATAGATTCATTGGTACAAAAGGTTCTATTCAACTTGGAGGAAATGGATAATTACCTAAGGGGCTAATGTGAGATTGGACCAAGTTTATATTATGATACAAATAGCTTAGGAAAAGTAATGATAAAATGGTTATGTATGGGAAATAGTAGAGATAAATATAACACCAAGGGAAGAACACTAGAAGTAATTTTAGAACTCTAGATTACTCCAAGACTCAAAATTCCACTAAGAGGTGTCCCTTGTACCTCTTAAATTAATTCCATAGGTGGGTTTATCCTCCAACATAGTGCCATTGGTTAGCTTATCATGTGAACTTTCACTATAAGTAGGACTACCATACACTTTCATAATGTATACATGTGTGGTTTCAAAAGGTTTATACGTTCTTGTGAATTTGAAAGAAAGGCATGTTTTGACTTTTCCAATAGGTGTTAGGGGTTAATTTGACTTTCTTTTAGCATTAGAGTGACAAACCTTGTGGTTTAGGTTCCATAAACAAAATATACTCATTTTTTTAGCTTCCTATTATCATCTTTATATTCAATGAGCTTTTTAAAGATCATCTAAATATTCATTGCTAATGAAAATGCACAAAGTGATGTGTAATAGATCCAAGGGGAGGCTTAGAGAGCCTCATCTTTTGAAACCATTAATCAAAGAAATGCTTGGAACAATATATGAAAGAGATGAAGAATAAGGAAACTTGTATTATTAGGAAGGACGAGATTCCTTTATATAGCATGACCTCATGTTTGAGTCTCAAAACCATCCCATATCATCAATGCATGCATCTAGGCTAACCATGTCAAGTTTCACTCCATACAAGCACAAATTGAAAAAATTCAACATTGGCCCCATTCACATGTCACTATGCGGGGTCAACATGAGGAAACACTATTTTTTTGGGAATGAAATAACCAAAGATATGATCAAATAATATTTAATCATAAATAGTCATAGAGTAATTAGGATTTGATCATATGGAAATTTCTAGGAGAGCTACAATAGTTGTAACTACATCATGGATTAACAACATTAAAAAGTACATGAATTTATTACGTAATGGCATAAAAATTAAAAACGTCATGAATTAATTATGTAACCATATAAGTCAAGTAAAATTCTATCAAGAAATCAATATCAAATAGACAATATAATCGCATAACTCATACATTTCAATTTGTTGATCTTCTTCTTCATCCAACTCTTTGTTTGTATCATCTAATCTAGATTCGACATTGTAAGGATTGGTCATATCATCATCATCATCATCATCATCATTGATATTAGTTTTGATAATGTCATCATCCACATAGATATCATCTTGATGAACATTAACTCCTATAGCATCATGATCTAGTTCTTCTTCTTTGACATCTTCATCAGGCACATCATCAATTAATTGTTGATCTTGATAATCATCTACATCATCTTCTAGTTCTTTGGTATCTTCTTCTTCCACCACATTATACTTTACTGGCCTTCCTCTTGGATCATGT
>VDFB02390551.1:0-13908 GCA_007258455.2 Sequoia sempervirens | reverse complement strand
AGGCCTTTTTGTCATACAAATTTTTGACTTGTAACTACAACTTTGCATTTTTCTTCTAATCTTCTCTCCTCATTTCATCCATCTCCAATAAGACATTAATCCTATGTTGCATTTCATCACAAATTTCATTATCATATTCCTGAATAAACTTGTACATATTTATTAATTTTTTATGTGGTAGCCTTGCTTCTATGTCATATACCAGACAAAATGGAGAGTTCCCTATGGATTTCTTGACTATAACTCTATCTACCCAAAGTACCAACTTCATCTTGGAGTCTCAGGCCTTCTTGTTCTTTTCTATCACCCTCTTTATGATCTTCATAAAGCTGTTATTACTTGATTTTGCTTGGCCATTTCCTTGTGGATTGTATGGGGAAGAATAAGACATTTGAATTCCATATTTTTCACAAAAACTTTTGAGCTCATCTGATCTAAAGCACATTGAATTGTGTGAAATTATGTTTTTTAGCACCCCAAATATGATCAATATGTTTTTCAATAAGAAATTAATCACCACTTTGCTTGTTGCTTTCTTAGTGGAGATTGCCTCAACCCACTTTGTGAAATTATCAGTAGCAACTAGAATCCAGGAGTGTCCACTGGATTTCTTTGAGATTTATACTATGAAATCTATTCTCCACTATTGGAAAGGTACTTGGATTGATATTGGTCTGAGTGGCAGATTCCATAAGAATTTAAGCTTTCTAGAGAACCTTTTGCATGCATCACATGCTTTTACCAACTTATGGGTATCTTTAAACATAGTGGGCCACCAAAAACCTACTCTTAAAACCTTGTGAGTAGTTGTCTTTTCCATGTAGTGGCCTCCACACACACCACTGTGCATCTCAATCAAGATCTCTAAAGATTTCCTACCATCAACACACTTTAGCAAAAATCCATCTGGATTTCTCCACCACAATTTGTTATAAAAAATTGCATATTTTATTTTTTGTAACTTTAAAGTCCTTCTCTCATTGTTTGTTAGTCCTTCAAGACATTTCATAGTTTATAAGTAATGAACAATGTGTCTATACCAACCACTTGTATGCATATCACAAATAGGTGATACATCAACACACTCAACTTGATTGATTTGATTGGATTCCAAATATGTTTCAGCCATTAGCTTAGTTAAACCTTGGCCTCTTACCAATTTGGTGATTTGTAGATCAATATTAAATTCTTGGATTCTGTTTATCTATATACACATCCTACCTATAACCTCTGGTTGAGTGAATGTGTCTTTAACTACAACATTAGGAATGTAAGCTATGATTGTAGCACCTACTAGATATGTCCTGAATTTCTTCACTACCTTGATCAAAGCATAGGCTTGCTTCTTAGTCATGTCATACTTCAACTCAGTAGATTGCAAGTATTTTCTATAAAATACAATAGACTATTCAAAACATTCATTATTTTTCTACAATAGCACTCCAACAACTGTATGAAACAAAGCAAAAAAGAAAAGTTGAAGAGGTTTGGAGTAATCAAGGGATTTCAAAATAGGAGCCTCTTTGATTGCTTGCTTTATGTTCTGAAATTATTTACTTGGTTTTTCACTCCACACAACCTTTTCACCTTTCTTCAACATTTTAGAGATAGGACGAGTAGTCTCAGTAAATTTAGTTTCAAATCTTCTCAAGAAGTCTATCTGTCCAAAGAATGATTGAATCCCTTTGACATTCTTTGGTTGAGGGATTTTTTTTATAGTTACCACTCTTTGTGGATCAATTCTTACCCCTTCCTTAGAAACAATATTCCCCAATATTTTTCCTTCTTTGACACCAAAGGAACTTTTTTGGGGTTGAGAGATATACCATACTCTAGTGCTCTACAAAATATCTTCTCAAGATGCATGCAGTGATTGTCCTCTTTCTTTGAATATGTTGTCAAGTCATCCTAATATACTTCCAAGAAGATATATATGAAATATGTGAAGGCTACATCCATAGCCCTTTGAAATGTGTCACCAACAATAGTGAAGAAAAATGACATGTTGACATATGCATGCATGCTGTAAGGAGTAGTGAATGCAGTCTTATATTGCTCAGAATCCTTAACCATAACCTGATTATACCCTAAGAAACCATCCATCATAGATAATAATTCACAACTAGTTACCTTATGCAACATGGTTTCCATGTTAGGTAGTGGATAATTATCTTTAAGAGATAACACATTTAAATTTTTGAAGTCTGCACAGAGCCTTATGTCACCATTCTTCTTTCTTACTGGCACAAAGCTGGACACCCATGTGAAGTGCCTGATTGGCTTGATAATTCTTGCATCTCTTAGTTTCATCAACTCTTCCTACATCTTTGGCTCCAAAGTAGGATTTATAGGCCTTTTCTTTTTCCTAAAAGGCTTAGCATCAAGTTTTAGAGGGATTTAATGTTGAAATATTTCCTCTCTATAGGCCTTTAAGTCATCATACAACAAGGAAAATACATACCTGCACTTTCTTAGACAATAAATTAGCATTTCTTTAACGTGGGGCTTCATATTTTTTCCCACAAACTTTTTTGGGGCATTCTTTGTACCAAGGTTTACTTCTTCTAAATCCTCCTTGTGCGTAGATGTTTGTTTGACATTAGTTTTATCAGGGCCATCAAAGACCCTTTCCAAGGCTACCAAACCCTTTGGGATCTTGTTAGTATTGAGCCAAATTATCTCATTGCCAATCACAATTTCATTTCCATCCACCACTTCCACAAATGCCCCAAAGTCAATTTCCTACCTTTCATATTGATCTATTCATTGCAAGAATTTCAAGATGTCTTCATCATCATTGAAAACCTGTCAATTATGTATATTGTTAGCAATTGATGGCCTTGTTTGCACCTCCACTTTAAAAATTCTTGCAAAATTTATACCATCTGGTTGGAGTGCAATGTTGGCTAGTAAATCTACCACAACATTTTTACTTCTTTCTAACCAATCAATACCAAAAGCATCAAACTGTTCTATAGAATCCAAGACAACATTCTTATACTGCTTCAATCTTTTATTATTAGATGTAAACTTGGATATGGCCTGGGATACAACCAATTTTGAGTCACCAATGACTCTCAACTTATTTATTCCATGCTTCTCAGCTAATCTTAATCCCAAAAACAAGGCTTCATATTTAGCAACATTGCTTGTGCACCCAAACAATAAAGAAATGAAAACTTGAAAGTTTTACCATTGGGAGAGATTAGAATCACTTCTACTCCTGATCCCTCCTTTGAACAAGCTCCATCAAAATACATTGTCCAAAGGTCATTATCATTTGATGACTTCATCATCTCTCTATCCAAAGGTGCAGGTTGTTTGTCTTCTTCTTGCAATTATTTTATTCTAAAATTATCAATGCTAGTTTCAATGAAATGGATTCTATCTTCAAGGGTGGCATACTCTATCATATGTGAAAATATAGACTCCCTAACAAGTTTTATATCTTTACCATCCATTGGAAATGTGGCATATGACATGTCATATTACATGTTGCCTCCCATGGATGCACTCCACTTTCTAGATAATATCATTTCATAGTTAGGTGGGATGTCCACTACAGTGATACTCATGGTAAATTCTTTATTAGGAAATGCAACAAGTTTGAATGGGACATCCTTGATAACCCCAATGACAGGTACCTCCCTTGAATCCATGGCATAACACTTTCCATGAACACTATTTATCTATAATCCCATTTACTTCAGGATTTCTATTGGCATAATATTGGATGAAGCTCCTGAATCTGTCATGCAATTCCTCAGTAGTTTCCCATCAACTACTAAGGTTACATAGAAAGGATCTACTTGGCTGGGAAAAGTAGTAATATTAGTGCCCAATTAGACTTGAGGGATTTCACTAATTACTTCCTCCACATCCTAATATTTTGACTCACTTCTACTCAATTTAGGTGGAATAGGCACCATATTTTCATTACAGGTTGTAGCTGCACCATTGATAAGGGTGTATGCCTTCTTCTTGTGCTCATCAATACACATCATTTCTAGTAAAGGAACCATGACCTTAACTTGCGAAAGAAATTGGAAAATATCTATGAAAGAATATTTATGAAGATCATGAGATATCATACCTTTCTCATCACCCTTGTGGGTATGTGGGATCATCATGGAAAAATAGGTAAGTGGCCAAAATTAGAAAAAATTAGAGTTAGGAAACTTGGCATAATAAAAATTTGAATAATTTATCTATATTATTTCAAAAAATGTAAGAATTAGTTATAGAAATTTAATGTAGTTTCTAAACTTCTACTAGGTTTATTTAAAATTCAAAAAATCTATTTGGTGAAAATTTAAAGTTTGTGCATTGTGCTTGATTTCGAGGGAAAAGAAAACTGAGGAAAGTAGGTAATGCATCGTGCCTAACCAAAATAAAATGACAATATTTTTTATAAGATTTTTAGATATATAGAGTAGAGGACTCATGTCAAGATGCAGTGCATATTTTGTTTTCTAAGAAAATAATTAATTATGAATTTTTATTACACTTTTTTAAAATATTAAAACTTCATTATGTTTGACCACCTTAACTTGGTCAAAACTTAAAAGTGAAATTTAATTTTTCTTTTTCTAATCTTATAGTGTGTAGAAGCATAGGAATGTGATGCATGTTTCAGATTCAAAATATGTGAGTACCATTTGAAGCTATAGATGTTTTCAATCAGCCTATCAATCCAAGACTTTAGTGTATTTAAATAGAAGAAATGAATAGCAGTATTTATTGTTCAAAGATAAGGCATGATTTATATTTGAATTTGGAAAGTTGAGAATGTAAGCACAGAAGCCTTTTTCGTTTCATAAATTTTACGTTATAAAAAAAAGTCGTCATTATACCCCACTCACATACCATCATATAAAGCCACTTTTAAGCTACATCATGATCCTGCACATACCAGCATGGTTTGCATTTGTCTTTATTTGCTTCTCTTGTCCTCTTTCTATTCTTGCTCGGTATTTTTCTTTTGGGATTTCTTTCATAGTAGGGAAAACAACTTCACCATCAACTTTTCTTATGTCACTCTTTTGGGACCATATCTTACTTCCATTATTTTATTTGGCTTTGGCCTCATCCACTTTACTCTCTATTTTTGACCCCTTGTCAAGTTTTCATTTTGCTCTTTGATGAACATGCTACCTTCCTTACCTTGATCAACATTAACAACTCTATTTCTCATATGGTAAGTTTTTATTACTTGTGCAATGAGTGTAGCTTTCATTATTTTAATTTCTTCATTTGATGTTCTTCTCAAACATACATTAGGCTCATCTGTTTCCAAATTATAAACATTATAACCCCTCTCACTGTCTTCATTAGAGAAAAATTGTTGATGGTATGTACTTTCCTTTTGTCTTTGATTATCAACATCAACCTCATGAGGTTCTTCTTTATAAGAACATTCTTGACCAACAAAGTTGGATCTATTCATAAGCTACACATTTATTTCCTCATTATGGTCATGAGATGAATTATAATCACCAAATGTAATATATTCCTCCTCCAATAACTTTGCAACCACACATTGATGAGGAGAATGTGGCAATTGACAAGGCACATACCATGGAGTCTCATCAGTAAAATTAATAGATTTTTTTTTGTAGTGGATCAGGTGGAGCTTGACCATGTTCATTTTTCTAGTTTTTGTGAATTGGCCTACCATTATAACAATTTATATTATAAGGGAAATATTGTAATCTTGGGGGCCTTTCATTTTTTGGAAATGTTGCTTTTCATTTCCCAACCCCTTTTAATTTTTTACAATATTGTATTTTATGTCCTTCAAGGTGCTCATCACCTTGTCCCATTTGTCATTAGATGTAGAAACCTTTTCTTTCTTTTCCTTAGGGTTTTTTAGAATCTTCACATCCTTTCTTCTTCCTACCTTTCCAAAAGCTCTTATGTTACTCTCTATATACAATGCAACTTGAAAGAATCCCTCAAATTTTGAGTGTCCTTATCTCTTAAATGATAACTCATCTTTGATTCAAAGGAATTACAGTAAGTAACTAAACATACTTGATTGTTTAGCCTCAAACCAATAGGTAGTTTGTACGTTTCTTTCTAAAATATAGTATTAAAATCAAATGCCATTTCATTTGATTCTTTAGAAATTTTGTTGAACTCATTAAGCATAAATCTAGGGTCAGTCTTGTCACCATACTATTCTCTGAACACCCTTTTGAACTCTTCCCATGATCCAATAGACTATGGCAGGCCTACCTCTGTACAAGTCTCTTGCATCCTCAACAAATGATCAAATAAACAACTTCATTAACACATCTTCATGCTTAATTTCATAATTATCAAGTAAATTCAAGAAATTCCTCAAGTGATCTTCACTAGAAATTGCATTATTTCTAGTGAATTTTGTTAGTACAACCTTGATATCAATGAAAATTGGATTTGGGCAACTAGGTATCCCATCGAAACACAACTGCCTGTATCTCTCTAGTTACAAGGGTCACTTATGAAATTAGTTTTTTTGGTTTTCATTGTGCCTTTTACTTACATCTCCCCCCATATTCTAGTTCCCTTGCTGGTTCACATTCATGTTACTAGACTGGTTGTAGATATGCTCACTTTTATTTTTATTAAGAGGTTGAGAGGTAGGGATGGACTAACCTATATGAGATGGGGTATTAATCTCAAGTGTAGGTGTAGGTTATGATGAGGAATGTGGAGGATCTTTTGAGCTAGATGCTATAGAATTTTCAACAAGGCATGAATATTTTAGGAAATCAATTTTCCTCTACATCTCAACATTATCTAACAATTTATTTACGTTCTCTCCAATTCCTTTTGCAGTTCCTCATTTTCCTTTTTTAGTTTGGATTCCATTATCTCTGATTTATCAGGCACAATAGCCTTTTGTGATGAGGCACCTTCATTAATGACCAATCTTTTCAAGGGTTGTTTCCCTTTGTCAATAGATTGGTTTTGGAAATTTGATATATTATGTGGAGCAACAATACTTGTAATAGTGGAACTGGTCCAGGTAGTGGTGTTTGTGTTCTTTATGGGATCATGTTCATTTTTTCTATCAAGGATTTTAGAAATGACAGGTCTTGTGGTGGTGATCGAAATTGACTTAGGCTCTTCTTGGTTCATAAGATTCATTCTTTCCAATTTTCTTTTCAACATATCTCTTTCATAGATAATATTTCTAATCGTTTCCTCCCTCTCCTTCTCCTTTTTCTTCCTTATTTCATCCTATTTCTAAGCTTCCTTTTGGAGCTCATTAATTTCACCAAAAAAATCCTCAGGATTTGGAAGGGTAATATCAAAATCTAAAGTATGTAACAAATCTATAAGATTTTGAGTATTGTTATTGGATCCAGTTAACAGGTCAAGCGGTAAAGGAGAATAACCATTTGAAGTGGGAGGAATAATGCTAACAACCCTAGCATTTTATAAGCATTCATTATGATGAAGACTTCTACTCCTACTTCTTATTTCCCTATGCCTATAAAGATGTATGCTTACAACTGATTTATTTGTTACATTCTCTTCATCTTCATAATCTAGACCTAGCAAATTTTGATGGCTTTCATGACTACTATGATTATTTCCATAAAAATGAGCAAGTTCAAGAATAGGATGTGGGGTAGACTTCCTTGAATTCATGTGCTTTTGTTTCCAGGATTGTTTTAGAGTATTCTAAAGTTCACCTTCCAACTTTTCATCAGGGTGCTTCTTCTCTTTTGTTCTTCTCAATCTCTTTTGATTATTTCAATACACTTGCACAGAGACTTAGAGTAGCCACCAAAACTAATGGGAATTGTGAAAATATTTATGGATTCTGAACAAATTTGAAGGAATTTATAAGCACAGAGAGACTTCAAATAGATCTTTAACAACTTAAGTGAGAACTAACAAAGAAATGCAAAGATTTATTGGATATTTAGTATACCAACTTCAATTTTACAAATGACAGGACAATTTAATGGATTCACTCATGAATGAACACATATTTACAAAATTTATGACTTTGACTCTAAAATTTTATCTCAAACTAGAGACTTTACACAAGTTTCTCCCCAATAGAGTCACCAATGTGTTGGTGTTTTTAAAATAGCAAGCTAATATCATAAATAACCTATGGAATTTCCATCTTCCAATGGTTAGCCATTTGGAGGGATTGACCAACAAATGACTGAAATTTACAATAAATTTCCTCCTACACTTTGGGCTCTACAAAACCTGGGAGGGTGATCCCATATAATGCAATTAAGATCCTCTGTGCCAATTAATCTCATACATTTTGAATTAATAGATAGATTCTCTTGTCTTGTGCTTCTAAAAGATATGGCTTATCTTTCACAAAATTTAACATTCAAAAAAAGGAATGCATGTTTCAACATGAAACTTTAAGAAATAAAACCTCAGCTGAAATAGAAATTTCATAATTTTTCTTTGATTGGCATAAGAGATCCTAGAGAATGTAAATTCAGACATAAATAATAGATCATTTCCTTACCCTAGGGTATGGAGTCAAATTTAACACGAATCCTAGAGTATAACAACATTCAATCATAACATTATAGAACTACTACAACACTGCATTACAACATTATAATCAAATATTTTGAACCAAAACTACTTATCAAATCCATACACTCAAATTACACAAATATATGATTCTATCAAAGTAATTTAACTAATTCTTTGAATTAGAACAAAGAAAAAATCATACATTCACAAGAAACACCATGAAGATCAATTGAAATACCCTTGATCAATTTCATTGATAATTTATGTAAAGAGTACACAAGGAGAGAAATGGCTTCAGAATAATGCCATTTTTGAATTCAAATGATAGTACTATTATACAATATTAAAATTATAGAAAATAAAGACACAACATCATAAAACAAGACTCAACTTCTATTTATCTATGCTTACATTATAAAATATATATTAGAGGTCAATCAACAACCTTGTCAATGGCCTTGAATTCCATTTTATAAAAAACAAGGGAGTAAACAAGCTTTGGGCCAATTGAAACTTATCATAATTACATTTGCAAACCATGGGGGGAAATATCCCATATAAGACAAAAATCCTTTGCATTTGTTGATGAAGATGTTCTCACCTTCCAAAAGGCATTTTACTGAAGGAGATGGTTGGGAAATGAACCTAAGATTATTTTCAACTCCTTTTCCATGTGCCTCCAAAACTATAGGACACAAAGCATAAAGAGAAAGAACCAACATAGAACTTCCGCATCAGTAATTGATCAACACTTTCAAACCTAGAGGAGACAATCTTTAAACATTTATTCATCAAAGGCTTAATCTGTAGACTTTTCAAGCCATGTATTGAACTCCTCCTCAGTTGGCCACTAAACCTCAAATAATTTCTACACTTTAGAATTATGTGTATTGTACCTAGCATCCATAATGGTTCTAGTTTCCTTTACAAAGATATCCAAATTAATCTCCATCTTGAATAATTCATCCAAAGAGTTATTCAATTGAGAGTACTCTTCCTTTCCATATTTGTAAATATATGTTGATAGTAATAGGACAATGGTCCCAAATTTCTCTTTCAACTCATCAAAAACTTTCAAATCCCCTGCCTCATTCGAAATCTAAGGCATACCACTATCTTCCAAATATTTAAACATTTTCAACTTATTCTTCAATTGTGTATCCCACTTGCTCCAAACCAAAAATTTCTCGAAGCAATCCAATTTATTTTAGCAATTATGGCACATTGGTGGGAGCTTGGATCACCTTCCATAGCTATTATGATTTTATTTAATGTTTCCACCCTTTGTGCTCCACCTACTCCAAGTATTTTGAAAATATTATTGAACATGAGAATGTTCTTATAGGCCTCAAGTAAAGGTTTTTATAAAATTCCATTCATTATCTAGTTTGTGAAGAATACATGAAATTATATGGCCTAAAATATCATCAATCATTTAAGTCACAACCTTCCCGATTTCTTCCTAAGCCTTCCTTTTTATCCTCTTTAGCCACCTGCAACTCTTCCTTTAAACTTTTAATTATGAGAGACAAAGTCTCTCTATCTTGTGCAGAGAGTTCTGATGTTGGAGTAGATTGTGGCAAAGCCTTTTGTGCTAATATTCCTTGAGATAAAGTTGCCTCCAATTTTGTATATTCATCTAGTAGCCTATTATGCTTCTCCAATAGTCTGTCATATTTTTCCTGTGACATCTCTATAGTATCAACACTCAACATTGTTGCATGTATAGTTAACTTGGCAGCTTGAGTGGGTGTTATTTTAGTAGCTCTCTTCACCACTACATCTATGATCTCACCAATTGAACTTATTACTTTTGGCTTCTGAATGTTTGTTCCTTTAGACCAAAGTGCAAGGGTATGAAACTTGGGGCTAAATCCAAATCCAAATACACTATTATCATATTGTTCCTCAGAAATAAAAACCTCAGGATCATTTCTAATTGAATCAAGGGCAAGGGCAGCTATCAAATCCTAACTAGGTAACAAGAGGATTCCACTATCCTTAACCAATAATCTTCCCTCCACAAGAATAATTGTGGACTCTTTGTTTGCACAAAGGATTCATCATTCATGAACTCTCTACAAGATTTTATTTTATATCTTCATCATCAATGCTATCATCAAAAAAAGTAGTAACAATTCTTTCATCTAGAACAAAATGATCCAAGACATCATTCTCAATAGGGGAAGGAAATCTTTGTTGCACTTCCTGTTCAATGGGACATGCTCTGTAGACTGATCCTCCATATCATTTCCTCCTCCCTCTATCTCAAAATAGTCAACAAGAGGGTTGACATCAGGTCTTTCTTTAATCTCCATAAGATGAATTTGGGGGCTCTAAGAAAATGATTGAGTCGGTTGGCTCCTAATTTTGGCTTCCTACTCCTCTTATGCAACCCTAGTAGCCTTGTTAGCTTGTTTAAATTTGTCATAAAAATCCCCCTTCTTGTAGGCATCCAACCTTTCCATAGCCCTTTTGAAAGGGTCCTCAATTTGTGCATAGGGGATAACATAAACAAAATTTACCTCATTTCTTTATGCTTCAACATCACAAATATGAATCCACTACTTCTTTCTCTCAACAACCTTGGCATTAGATGGAAATTTGCTTAGAATATCTTTAGTATACAATAAATGATGATAAAATCTAGAGCTATCCTTGTTCTTTCTCTCTTTGTCAACAAAACCTTTGAGGTCATAATTTCTGACATTCTCAACTTCCATACTTAGATTTTCTAACATTCTAAGAAATTTTTCCAATCCTTCCTTAGAAGTAACCCTGAAATGTGAAAAGGTGATTTTCCCTAGAATAAATTACCTCTTTTTAACACCTATAAATTTCTCTTTTTCCATTCCATCTTGTTGTGCATGTTTTGCACAACTATCCCACTAAGGGCAAGGACCCCCTCTTATTGCTCATGACGAATTGTTTTCACCTTGTCTCATTTTGTGCACCCCTGTTTCCTAGCCTAAGTTGTCCCTAAGCCTAAAAATGATCAATTTCATGATGGCCCAATTCACCAACCTAAGTTTTGTCAAGTCATTTTCCCCTATGGGTTTCCCTTTGGTCATTGCTCCAACGTTCATTGGACCTAGCGAGCCCGCATTCACCTTTTTCCCATTAGCAGACCCGTGTTTGTGGGTTTCCTTCTATCGTTCACCATTATGCTTTGTCGTTCACCTATAGCCAAGCCTTTGCATGTGCCCGACGTGTAGACCCTGCATCTATTTCTGCCGCTGCGTCTTTCAAGCTCCGCGACCCCCAGGCATGGGTTGCCCTATGTGGGTCACCATTCCCATTTCACCACTCAAGTGGCGGTTGACTCCTGATTTTTGCCCACATAGCGGTATCCACACTTAGTCTTGTCATCCCCGCCACTGTTTCGTTTCCATTACCCCAGTAGCAAATTAATCATTCAACGATGCTCCACCCTCTTCCATCGTTTTCCCATATAGGATATTCATGTGTTTCTCTTTCTATAGGAAGATGGTTCATAAATATAAAATCATGATCAACTCGTAAATGAGGGAACTAAATGAGGCTTGTGAGGATTCGAGACAATGGCTTTAAAATGGAACCACCACTTGAAGCTTTACCTTATGAGTGATGACATTTTAAAAGTGACGAAAACGGCTACCATCTATGTGAAACCCACATTTTGGGTGTCCAATTGTCTATTTCCATTGTTCTAGTGGCATCCCTTAAATGGCTTCCCACGGGCTACCACCCACACAAAAGCATGCTCACGTATTCTGCATTCCATCTGGCCACTCCATCCTAGCTTGACATCTCCTACAGGTGGACATCATCCATACAGGGTCCACCCTCCTCACGGTTGTCTCATGCACCATCGGCAATGTTCAAATGGTGCCACCCCATCCTCCCCCCGCTCGTGGCCATCTCTCGTGCATGTCCCGCATCTCATAATGTTGCATCACTCTTCGTCGTGAACATCGACATTTTCCTACTAGCTTCCCTCCTTTCTTCACTTGCACTTACCTATTCACCATGGGCCTTCAAGCAGCCATGGTCATTGTGCATCCCATGCCTCACAGAGGCATTCAACTCTCAAAATTTCTTCACAGGACACACTCCTCAAGATAATGAGTAAAGCTGCGAGTAGGGGTATGAATCATGATTGTTTTCATCCACGGTGAAACCATTTGTAGGCTTGATATTGCCCCCCTGATAAAATGTCAAAATAGATGGCTTCATGGATAAAGAGAGCGGCGGGAAGTTAGGAGTAGAGCATTAAAAATGAAAGAAGTAAACAATAGGCAGCTGCTTCATTTCAGTTTCGAAGGGAATTACTCATATGGACCACAATAAGGATAACTATAGGCTGGGTCAAATCCACCACTTGCAAAATCAAAAGATCACGTACAATTCCATTATGAAGACCACCAAAGTAAGTTGAGAATGGTGAGGTGGAAACTCAATCAGCGAAGGTTGAAAGGGCATTGTGTGGATTTTTCCACGCGGGAAGCTGTTTGTGTTTCACTATTTACAAATAGCATTTTCAACACGGCCACCTGCATTATCATCTCCAATGGCTTCCTCTTCGACGAAGCTTGCACTCTCCTCGACTGGCGGGGGACTTCATGTGTATTTTTTCCAAGGTGACATCATTCGTAATAGCTCCCGCTAATGGCATCCCCATTGCCTTCTCCCATGTTGGCCAACCAGCTTGGTCCACCCACATCAATGAGTTCAATTATATCTTTCGAAGAGTGCAAATGGAAATTTGGAGATTAAGATGGGACGAAATGTCTAAATGACTAGAACAAGATGGTCAAGGAGTTTCTAATGGGAAAGTGCTAAATGTGAAAGATCAAGGGCTATATAAAGGAGCAAGGAGGGATGTCATGAGAATATTTATCACAATTCATACTTTCAAAGCTGTGAGATTTGCAACATTATGAAGGTAAGTCTAGTATGAGCACCAAGAAGTGGGATTACAAGCATGCAGGGATCATTAGAATTCATCGTATAAAGATTGGGTGTGTGTATTCCAACGTAGAAAGATGCTTGCATTTTGATAAATACATCTATCCACATAATGGAGCAAATTCTTACGAAAAGGGAGATCTAGCCGCTAGTCAACTGAGAAGGGAGGAGGCATGGGAATGTGAAAAGTTGAAGCTATCCTCCATAGCAATCAATCATGGTGATCTAAAAGGGATTTAAGGGGGCCATCTCATAAGGGCTGACTAGGACATAAGAGTTATTATGCTAAACTCATGACTCAAGCTTCTAACAGGTTCCTGGTAACTGTAAGAGGCTAGGGTGGCAGACAACTATAACACATGCGGGTCTCGAAAAGCAAAATTTTTCCCTCTCTTGGTCATTTTCTAGGTGGCGTCGTCATCATATCACATGATCTCCAGCCTCCCGTACTTC